>CAJUXJ010001426.1:0-42388 GCA_910589775.1 Avena eriantha
TGCTTGAGAATTATGACCAAAAACTCGTCGTTTTTCACGTTTTATGGCCGTTTTTCGTGAGCTATTGCACACTGTTTTGGCGCTCTTGGGATTTTACAACGATCCTAAGACCCGATACATGTTTGAGAGTTATGACCAAAAACTCATCGTTTTCGCTGTTTTTAGGGTCATTTTCATGAGTTATTCCACACTATATTTGGTGCTCCTCGGGGATTTGCATGGACCATTAGACCCGATGCATGTTAAGGGGATGACCAACTATTCGTCGTTCTTGTGTTTTATGACTGTTATCATGAGCTATTCCACAGTTCTAGGGTTCATCAGGGCGAATTACAACGACCATTAGACCCGATACATGTTTGACAATTTTAACCAAAAATGCCGATTTCGCATATTATGGCCAGTTTTCATGAGTTATTGCCCACAGTTTTGGGGTTCCAGGGTGATTTACAACGACCCTAAGATCCAATATATGCTTTGAGAGTTATGACCAAAAACTCGTCGTTTTTCACGTTTTATGGCCGTTTTCGTGAGCTATTGCACACTGTTTTGGCGCTCTTGGGGGATTTACAACGATCCTAAGACCCGATACATGTTTGAGAGTTATGACCAAAAACTCATCGTTTTCGCGTTTTAGGGTCATTTTCATGAGTTATTCCACACTATATTGGTGCTCCACGGGGATTTGCATGGACCATTAGACCCGATGCATGTTTAAGGGGATGACCAACTATTCGTCGTTCTTGTGTTTTATGACTGTTATCATGAGCTATTCCACAGTTCTAGGGTTTCAGGGCGAATTACAACGACCATTAGACCCGATACATGTTTGACAATTTTAACCAAAAAATGCCGATTTCGCATATTATGGCCGTTTTCATGAGTTATTGCCCACAGTTTTGGGGTTCCAGGGTGATTTACAACGACCCTAAGATCCAATATATGCTTGAGAATTATGACCAAAAACTCGTCGTTTTTCACGTTTTATGGCCGTTTTCGTGAGCTATTGCACACTGTTTTGGCGCTCTTGGGGGATTTACAACGATCCTAAGACCCGATACATGTTTGAGAGTTATGACCAAAAACTCATCGTTTTCGCGTTTTAGGGTCATTTTCATGAGTTATTCCACACTATATTGGTGCTCCACGGGGATTTGCATGGACCATTAGACCCGATGCATGTTTAAGGGGATGACCAACTATTCGTCGTTCTTGTGTTTTATGACTGTTATCATGAGCTATTCCACAGTTCTAGGGTTTCAGGGCGAATTACAACGACCATTAGACCCGATACATGTTTGACAATTTTAACCAAAAAATGCCGATTTCGCATATTATGGCCGTTTTCATGAGTTATTGCCCACAGTTTTGGGGTTCCAGGGTGATTTACAACGACCCTAAGATCCAATATATGCTTGAGAATTATGACCAAAAACTCGTCGTTTTTCACGTTTTATGGCCGTTTTCGTGAGCTATTGCACACTGTTTTGGCGCTCTTGGGGGATTTACAACGATCCTAAGACCCGATACATGTTTGAGAGTTATGACCAAAAACTCATCGTTTTCGCGTTTTAGGGTCATTTTCATGAGTTATTCCACACTAGTATTGGTGCTCCACGGGGATTTGCATGGACCATTAGACCCGATGCATGTTTAAGGGGATGACCAACTATTCGTCGTTCTTGTGTTTTATGACTGTTATCATGAGCTATTCCACAGTTCTAGGGTTTCAGGGCGAATTACAACGACCATTAGACCCGATACATGTTTGACAATTTTAACCAAAAAATGCCGATTTCGCATATTATGGCCGTTTTCATGAGTTATTGCCCACAGTTTTGGGGTTCCAGGGTGATTTACAACGACCCTAAGATCCAATATATGCTTGAGAATTATGACCAAAAACTCGTCGTTTTTCACGTTTTATGGCCGTTTTCGTGAGCTATTGCACACTGTTTTGGCGCTCTTGGGGGATTTACAACGATCCTAAGACCCGATACATGTTTGAGAGTTATGACCAAAAACTCATCGTTTTCGCGTTTTAGGGTCATTTTCATGAGTTATTCCACACTAGTATTGGTGCTCCACGGGGATTTGCATGGACCATTAGACCCGATGCATGTTTAAGGGGATGACCAACTATTCGTCGTTCTTGTGTTTTATGACTGTTATCATGAGCTATTCCACAGTTCTAGGGTTTCAGGGCGAATTACAACGACCATTAGACCCGATACATGTTTGACAATTTTAACCAAAAAATGCCGATTTCGCATATTATGGCCGTTTTCATGAGTTATTGCCCACAGTTTTGGGGTTCCAGGGTGATTTACAACGACCCTAAGATCCAATATATGCTTGAGAATTATGACCAAAAACTCGTCGTTTTTCACGTTTTATGGCCGTTTTCGTGAGCTATTGCACACTGTTTTGGCGCTCTTGGGGGATTTACAACGATCCTAAGACCCGATACATGTTTGAGAGTTATGACCAAAAACTCATCGTTTTCGCGTTTTAGGGTCATTTTCATGAGTTATTCCACACTATATTGGTGCTCCACGGGGATTTGCATGGACCATTAGACCCGATGCATGTTTAAGGGGATGACCAACTATTCGTCGTTCTTGTGTTTTATGACTGTTATCATGAGCTATTCCACAGTTCTAGGGTTTCAGGGCGAATTACAACGACCATTAGACCCGATACATGTTTGACAATTTTAACCAAAAAATGCCGATTTCGCATATTATGGCCGTTTTCATGAGTTATTGCCCACAGTTTTGGGGTTCCAGGGTGATTTACAACGACCCTAAGATCCAATATATGCTTGAGAATTATGACCAAAAACTCGTCGTTTTTCACGTTTTATGGCCGTTTTCGTGAGCTATTGCACACTGTTTTGGCGCTCTTGGGGGATTTACAACGATCCTAAGACCCGATACATGTTTGAGAGTTATGACCAAAAACTCATCGTTTTCGCGTTTTAGGGTCATTTTCATGAGTTATTCCACACTATATTGGTGCTCCACGGGGATTTGCATGGACCATTAGACCCGATGCATGTTTAAGGGGATGACCAACTATTCGTCGTTCTTGTGTTTTATGACTGTTATCATGAGCTATTCCACAGTTCTAGGGTTTCAGGGCGAATTACAACGACCATTAGACCCGATACATGTTTGACAATTTTAACCAAAAAATGCCGATTTCGCATATTATGGCCGTTTTCATGAGTTATTGCCCACAGTTTTGGGGTTCCAGGGTGATTTACAACGACCCTAAGATCCAATATATGCTTGAGAATTATGACCAAAAACTCGTCGTTTTTCACGTTTTATGGCCGTTTTCGTGAGCTATTGCACACTGTTTTGGCGCTCTTGGGGGATTTACAACGATCCTAAGACCCGATACATGTTTGAGAGTTATGACCAAAAACTCATCGTTTTCGCGTTTTAGGGTCATTTTCATGAGTTATTCCACACTATATTGGTGCTCCACGGGGATTTGCATGGACCATTAGACCCGATGCATGTTTAAGGGGATGACCAACTATTCGTCGTTCTTGTGTTTTATGACTGTTATCATGAGCTATTCCACAGTTCTAGGGTTTCAGGGCGAATTACAACGACCATTAGACCCGATACATGTTTGACAATTTTAACCAAAAAATGCCGATTTCGCATATTATGGCCGTTTTCATGAGTTATTGCCCACAGTTTTGGGGTTCCAGGGTGATTTACAACGACCCTAAGATCCAATATATGCTTGAGAATTATGACCAAAAACTCGTCGTTTTTCACGTTTTATGGCCGTTTTCGTGAGCTATTGCACACTGTTTTGGCGCTCTTGGGGGATTTACAACGATCCTAAGACCCGATACATGTTTGAGAGTTATGACCAAAAACTCATCGTTTTCGCGTTTTAGGGTCATTTTCATGAGTTATTCCACACTATATTGGTGCTCCACGGGGATTTGCATGGACCATTAGACCCGATGCATGTTTAAGGGGATGACCAACTATTCGTCGTTCTTGTGTTTTATGACTGTTATCATGAGCTATTCCACAGTTCTAGGGTTTCAGGGCGAATTACAACGACCATTAGACCCGATACATGTTTGACAATTTTAACCAAAAAATGCCGATTTCGCATATTATGGCCGTTTTCATGAGTTATTGCCCACAGTTTTGGGGTTCCAGGGTGATTTACAACGACCCTAAGATCCAATATATGCTTGAGAGTTATGACCAAAAACTCGTCGTTTTTCACGTTTTATGGCCGTTTTCGTGAGCTATTGCACACTGTTTTGGCGCTCTTGGGGGATTTACAACGATCCTAAGACCCGATACATGTTTGAGAGTTATGACCAAAAACTCATCGTTTTCGCGTTTTAGGGTCATTTTCATGAGTTATTCCACACTATATTGGTGCTCCACGGGGATTTGCATGGACCATTAGACCCGATGCATGTTTAAGGGGATGACCAACTAATTCGTCGTTCTTGTGTTTTATGACTGTTATCATGAGCTATTCCACAGTTCTAGGGTTTCAGGGCGAATTACAACGACCATTAGACCCGATACATGTTTGACAATTTTAACCAAAAAATGCCGATTTCGCATATTATGGCCGTTTTCATGAGTTATTGCCCACAGTTTTGGGGTTCCAGGGTGATTTACAACGACCCTAAGATCCAATATATGCTTGAGAATTATGACCAAAAACTCGTCGTTTTTCACGTTTTATGGCCGTTTTCGTGAGCTATTGCACACTGTTTTGGCGCTCTTGGGGGATTTACAACGATCCTAAGACCCGATACATGTTTGAGAGTTATGACCAAAAACTCATCGTTTTCGCGTTTTAGGGTCATTTTCATGAGTTATTCCACACTATATTGGTGCTCCACGGGGATTTGCATGGACCATTAGACCCGATGCATGTTTAAGGGGATGACCAACTATTCGTCGTTCTTGTGTTTTATGACTGTTATCATGAGCTATTCCACAGTTCTAGGGTTTCAGGGCGAATTACAACGACCATTAGACCCGATACATGTTTGACAATTTTAACCAAAAAATGCCGATTTCGCATATTATGGCCGTTTTCATGAGTTATTGCCCACAGTTTTGGGGTTCCAGGGTGATTTACAACGACCCTAAGATCCAATATATGCTTGAGAATTATGACCAAAAACTCGTCGTTTTTCACGTTTTATGGCCGTTTTCGTGAGCTATTGCACACTGTTTTGGCGCTCTTGGGGGATTTACAACGATCCTAAGACCCGATACATGTTTGAGAGTTATGACCAAAAACTCATCGTTTTCGCGTTTTAGGGTCATTTTCATGAGTTATTCCACACTATATTGGTGCTCCACGGGGATTTGCATGGACCATTAGACCCGATGCATGTTTAAGGGGATGACCAACTATTCGTCGTTCTTGTGTTTTATGACTGTTATCATGAGCTATTCCACAGTTCTAGGGTTTCAGGGCGAATTACAACGACCATTAGACCCGATACATGTTTGACAATTTTAACCAAAAAATGCCGATTTCGCATATTATGGCCGTTTTCATGAGTTATTGCCCACAGTTTTGGGGTTCCAGGGTGATTTACAACGACCCTAAGATCCAATATATGCTTGAGAATTATGACCAAAAACTCGTCGTTTTTCACGTTTTATGGCCGTTTTCGTGAGCTATTGCACACTGTTTTGGCGCTCTTGGGGGATTTACAACGATCCTAAGACCCGATACATGTTTGAGAGTTATGACCAAAAACTCATCGTTTTCGCGTTTTAGGGTCATTTTCATGAGTTATTCCACACTATATTGGTGCTCCTCGGGGATTTGCATGGACCATTAGACCCGATGCATGTTTAAGGGGATGACCAACTATTCGTCGTTCTTGTGTTTTATGACTGTTATCATGAGCTATTCCACAGTTCTAGGGTTTCAGGGCGAATTACAACGACCATTAGACCCGATACATGTTTGACAATTTTAACCAAAAAATGCCGATTTCGCATATTATGGCCGTTTTCATGAGTTATTGCCCACAGTTTTGGGGTTCCAGGGTGATTTACAACGACCCTAAGATCCAATATATGCTTGAGAATTATGACCAAAAACTCGTCGTTTTTCACGTTTTATGGCCGTTTTCGTGAGCTATTGCACACTGTTTTGGCGCTCTTGGGGGATTTACAACGATCCTAAGACCCGATACATGTTTGAGAGTTATGACCAAAAACTCATCGTTTTCGCGTTTTAGGGTCATTTTCATGAGTTATTCCACACTATATTGGTGCTCCACGGGGATTTGCATGGACCATTAGACCCGATGCATGTTTAAGGGGATGACCAACTATTCGTCGTTCTTGTGTTTTATGACTGTTATCATGAGCTATTCCACAGTTCTAGGGTTTCAGGGCGAATTACAACGACCATTAGACCCGATACATGTTTGACAATTTTAACCAAAAAATGCCGATTTCGCATATTATGGCCGTTTTCATGAGTTATTGCCCACAGTTTTGGGGTTCCAGGGTGATTTACAACGACCCTAAGATCCAATATATGCTTGAGAAGTTATGACCAAAAACTCGTCGTTTTTCACGTTTTATGGCCGTTTTCGTGAGCTATTGCACACTGTTTTGGCGCTCTTGGGGGATTTACAACGATCCTAAGACCCGATACATGTTTGAGAGTTATGACCAAAAACTCATCGTTTTCGCGTTTTAGGGTCATTTTCATGAGTTATTCCACACTATATTGGTGCTCCACGGGGATTTGCATGGACCATTAGACCCGATGCATGTTTAAGGGGATGACCAACTATTCGTCGTTCTTGTGTTTTATGACTGTTATCATGAGCTATTCCACAGTTCTAGGGTTTCAGGGCGAATTACAACGACCATTAGACCCGATACATGTTTGACAATTTTAACCAAAAAATGCCGATTTCGCATATTATGGCCGTTTTCATGAGTTATTGCCCACAGTTTTGGGGTTCCAGGGTGATTTACAACGACCCTAAGATCCAATATATGCTTGAGAATTATGACCAAAAACTCGTCGTTTTTCACGTTTTATGGCCGTTTTCGTGAGCTATTGCACACTGTTTTGGCGCTCTTGGGGGATTTACAACGATCCTAAGACCCGATACATGTTTGAGAGTTATGACCAAAAACTCATCGTTTTCGCGTTTTAGGGTCATTTTCATGAGTTATTCCACACTATATTGGTGCTCCACGGGGATTTGCATGGACCATTAGACCCGATGCATGTTTAAGGGGATGACCAACTATTCGTCGTTCTTGTGTTTTATGACTGTTATCATGAGCTATTCCACAGTTCTAGGGTTTCAGGGCGAATTACAACGACCATTAGACCCGATACATGTTTGACAATTTTAACCAAAAAATGCCGATTTCGCATATTATGGCCGTTTTCATGAGTTATTGCCCACAGTTTTGGGGTTCCAGGGTGATTTACAACGACCCTAAGATCCAATATATGCTTGAGAATTATGACCAAAAACTCGTCGTTTTTCACGTTTTATGGCCGTTTTCGTGAGCTATTGCACACTGTTTTGGCGCTCTTGGGGGATTTACAACGATCCTAAGACCCGATACATGTTTGAGAGTTATGACCAAAAACTCATCGTTTTCGCGTTTTAGGGTCATTTTCATGAGTTATTCCACACTATATTGGTGCTCCACGGGGATTTGCATGGACCATTAGACCCGATGCATGTTTAAGGGGATGACCAACTATTCGTCGTTCTTGTGTTTTATGACTGTTATCATGAGCTATTCCACAGTTCTAGGGTTTCAGGGCGAATTACAACGACCATTAGACCCGATACATGTTTGACAATTTTAACCAAAAAATGCCGATTTCGCATATTATGGCCGTTTTCATGAGTTATTGCCCACAGTTTTGGGGTTCCAGGGTGATTTACAACGACCCTAAGATCCAATATATGCTTGAGAATTATGACCAAAAACTCGTCGTTTTTCACGTTTTATGGCCGTTTTCGTGAGCTATTGCACACTGTTTTGGCGCTCTTGGGGGATTTACAACGATCCTAAGACCCGATACATGTTTGAGAGTTATGACCAAAAACTCATCGTTTTCGCGTTTTAGGGTCATTTTCATGAGTTATTCCACACTATATTGGTGCTCCACGGGGATTTGCATGGACCATTAGACCCGATGCATGTTTAAGGGGATGACCAACTATTCGTCGTTCTTGTGTTTTATGACTGTTATCATGAGCTATTCCACAGTTCTAGGGTTTCAGGGCGAATTACAACGACCATTAGACCCGATACATGTTTGACAATTTTAACCAAAAAATGCCGATTTCGCATATTATGGCCGTTTTCATGAGTTATTGCCCACAGTTTTGGGGTTCCAGGGTGATTTACAACGACCCTAAGATCCAATATATGCTTGAGAATTATGACCAAAAACTCGTCGTTTTTCACGTTTTATGGCCGTTTTCGTGAGCTATTGCACACTGTTTTGGCGCTCTTGGGGGATTTACAACGATCCTAAGACCCGATACATGTTTGAGAGTTATGACCAAAAACTCATCGTTTTCGCGTTTTAGGGTCATTTTCATGAGTTATTCCACACTATATTGGTGCTCCACGGGGATTTGCATGGACCATTAGACCCGATGCATGTTTAAGGGGATGACCAACTATTCGTCGTTCTTGTGTTTTATGACTGTTATCATGAGCTATTCCACAGTTCTAGGGTTTCAGGGCGAATTACAACGACCATTAGACCCGATACATGTTTGACAATTTTAACCAAAAAATGCCGATTTCGCATATTATGGCCGTTTTCATGAGTTATTGCCCACAGTTTTGGGGTTCCAGGGTGATTTACAACGACCCTAAGATCCAATATATGCTTGAGAATTATGACCAAAAACTCGTCGTTTTTCACGTTTTATGGCCGTTTTCGTGAGCTATTGCACACTGTTTTGGCGCTCTTGGGGGATTTACAACGATCCTAAGACCCGATACATGTTTGAGAGTTATGACCAAAAACTCATCGTTTTCGTGTTTTAGGGTCATTTTCATGAGTTATTCCACACTATATTGGTGCTCCACGGGGATTTGCATGGACCATTAGACCCGATGCATGTTTAAGGGGATGACCAACTATTCGTCGTTCTTGTGTTTTATGACTGTTATCATGAGCTATTCCACAGTTCTAGGGTTTCAGGGCGAATTACAACGACCATTAGACCCGATACATGTTTGACAATTTTAACCAAAAAATGCCGATTTCGCATATTATGGCCGTTTTCATGAGTTATTGCCCACAGTTTTGGGGTTCCAGGGTGATTTACAACGACCCTAAGATCCAATATATGCTTGAGAATTATGACCAAAAACTCGTCGTTTTTCACGTTTTATGGCCGTTTTCGTGAGCTATTGCACACTGTTTTGGCGCTCTTGGGGGATTTACAACGATCCTAAGACCCGATACATGTTTGAGAGTTATGACCAAAAACTCATCGTTTTCGCGTTTTAGGGTCATTTTCATGAGTTATTCCACACTATATTGGTGCTCCACGGGGATTTGCATGGACCATTAGACCCGATGCATGTTTAAGGGGATGACCAACTATTCGTCGTTCTTGTGTTTTATGACTGTTATCATGAGCTATTCCACAGTTCTAGGGTTTCAGGGCGAATTACAACGACCATTAGACCCGATACATGTTTGACAATTTTAACCAAAAAATGCCGATTTCGCATATTATGGCCGTTTTCATGAGTTATTGCCCACAGTTTTGGGGTTCCAGGGTGATTTACAACGACCCTAAGATCCAATATATGCTTGAGAATTATGACCAAAAACTCGTCGTTTTTCACGTTTTATGGCCGTTTTCGTGAGCTATTGCACACTGTTTTGGCGCTCTTGGGGGATTTACAACGATCCTAAGACCCGATACATGTTTGAGAGTTATGACCAAAAACTCATCGTTTTCGCGTTTTAGGGTCATTTTCATGAGTTATTCCACACTATATTGGTGCTCCACGGGGATTTGCATGGACCATTAGACCCGATGCATGTTTAAGGGGATGACCAACTATTCGTCGTTCTTGTGTTTTATGACTGTTATCATGAGCTATTCCACAGTTCTAGGGTTTCAGGGCGAATTACAACGACCATTAGACCCGATACATGTTTGACAATTTTAACCAAAAAATGCCGATTTCGCATATTATGGCCGTTTTCATGAGTTATTGCCCACAGTTTTGGGGTTCCAGGGTGATTTACAACGACCCTAAGATCCAATATATGCTTGAGAATTATGACCAAAAACTCGTCGTTTTTCACGTTTTATGGCCGTTTTCGTGAGCTATTGCACACTGTTTTGGCGCTCTTGGGGGATTTACAACGATCCTAAGACCCGATACATGTTTGAGAGTTATGACCAAAAACTCATCGTTTTCGCGTTTTAGGGTCATTTTCATGAGTTATTCCACACTATATTGGTGCTCCATCGGGGATTTGCATGGACCATTAGACCCGATGCATGTTTAAGGGGATGACCAACTATTCGTCGTTCTTGTGTTTTATGACTGTTATCATGAGCTATTCCACAGTTCTAGGGTTTCAGGGCGAATTACAACGACCATTAGACCCGATACATGTTTGACAATTTTAACCAAAAAATGCCGATTTCGCATATTATGGCCGTTTTCATGAGTTATTGCCCACAGTTTTGGGGTTCCAGGGTGATTTACAACGACCCTAAGATCCAATATATGCTTGAGAATTATGACCAAAAACTCGTCGTTTTTCACGTTTTATGGCCGTTTTCGTGAGCTATTGCACACTGTTTTGGCGCTCTTGGGGGATTTACAACGATCCTAAGACCCGATACATGTTTGAGAGTTATGACCAAAAACTCATCGTTTTCGCGTTTTAGGGTCATTTTCATGAGTTATTCCACACTATATTGGTGCTCCACGGGGATTTGCATGGACCATTAGACCCGATGCATGTTTAAGGGGATGACCAACTATTCGTCGTTCTTGTGTTTTATGACTGTTATCATGAGCTATTCCACAGTTCTAGGGTTTCAGGGCGAATTACAACGACCATTAGACCCGATACATGTTTGACAATTTTAACCAAAAAATGCCGATTTCGCATATTATGGCCGTTTTCATGAGTTATTGCCCACAGTTTTGGGGTTCCAGGGTGATTTACAACGACCCTAAGATCCAATATATGCTTGAGAATTATGACCAAAAACTCGTCGTTTTTCACGTTTTATGGCCGTTTTCGTGAGCTATTGCACACTGTTTTGGCGCTCTTGGGGGATTTACAACGATCCTAAGACCCGATACATGTTTGAGAGTTATGACCAAAAACTCATCGTTTTCGCGTTTTAGGGTCATTTTCATGAGTTATTCCACACTATATTGGTGCTCCACGGGGATTTGCATGGACCATTAGACCCGATGCATGTTTAAGGGGATGACCAACTATTCGTCGTTCTTGTGTTTTATGACTGTTATCATGAGCTATTCCACAGTTCTAGGGTTTCAGGGCGAATTACAACGACCATTAGACCCGATACATGTTTGACAATTTTAACCAAAAAATGCCGATTTCGCATATTATGGCCGTTTTCATGAGTTATTGCCCACAGTTTTGGGGTTCCAGGGTGATTTACAACGACCCTAAGATCCAATATATGCTTGAGAATTATGACCAAAAACTCGTCGTTTTTCACGTTTTATGGCCGTTTTCGTGAGCTATTGCACACTGTTTTGGCGCTCTTGGGGGATTTACAACGATCCTAAGACCCGATACATGTTTGAGAGTTATGACCAAAAACTCATCGTTTTCGCGTTTTAGGGTCATTTTCATGAGTTATTCCACACTATATTGGTGCTCCACGGGGATTTGCATGGACCATTAGACCCGATGCATGTTTAAGGGGATGACCAACTATTCGTCGTTCTTGTGTTTTATGACTGTTATCATGAGCTATTCCACAGTTCTAGGGTTTCAGGGCGAATTACAACGACCATTAGACCCGATACATGTTTGACAATTTTAACCAAAAAATGCCGATTTCGCATATTATGGCCGTTTTCATGAGTTATTGCCCACAGTTTTGGGGTTCCAGGGTGATTTACAACGACCCTAAGATCCAATATATGCTTGAGAATTATGACCAAAAACTCGTCGTTTTTCACGTTTTATGGCCGTTTTCGTGAGCTATTGCACACTGTTTTGGCGCTCTTGGGGGATTTACAACGATCCTAAGACCCGATACATGTTTGAGAGTTATGACCAAAAACTCATCGTTTTCGCGTTTTAGGGTCATTTTCATGAGTTATTCCACACTAGTATTGGTGCTCCACGGGGATTTGCATGGACCATTAGACCCGATGCATGTTTAAGGGGATGACCAACTATTCGTCGTTCTTGTGTTTTATGACTGTTATCATGAGCTATTCCACAGTTCTAGGGTTTCAGGGCGAATTACAACGACCATTAGACCCGATACATGTTTGACAATTTTAACCAAAAAATGCCGATTTCGCATATTATGGCCGTTTTCATGAGTTATTGCCCACAGTTTTGGGGTTCCAGGGTGATTTACAACGACCCTAAGATCCAATATATGCTTGAGAATTATGACCAAAAACTCGTCGTTTTTCACGTTTTATGGCCGTTTTCGTGAGCTATTGCACACTGTTTTGGCGCTCTTGGGGGATTTACAACGATCCTAAGACCCGATACATGTTTGAGAGTTATGACCAAAAACTCATCGTTTTCGCGTTTTAGGGTCATTTTCATGAGTTATTCCACACTATATTGGTGCTCCACGGGGATTTGCATGGACCATTAGACCCGATGCATGTTTAAGGGGATGACCAACTATTCGTCGTTCTTGTGTTTTATGACTGTTATCATGAGCTATTCCACAGTTCTAGGGTTTCAGGGCGAATTACAACGACCATTAGACCCGATACATGTTTGACAATTTTAACCAAAAAATGCCGATTTCGCATATTATGGCCGTTTTCATGAGTTATTGCCCACAGTTTTGGGGTTCCAGGGTGATTTACAACGACCCTAAGATCCAATATATGCTTGAGAATTATGACCAAAAACTCGTCGTTTTTCACGTTTTATGGCCGTTTTCGTGAGCTATTGCACACTGTTTTGGCGCTCTTGGGGGATTTACAACGATCCTAAGACCCGATACATGTTTGAGAGTTATGACCAAAAACTCATCGTTTTCGCGTTTTAGGGTCATTTTCATGAGTTATTCCACACTATATTGGTGCTCCACGGGGATTTGCATGGACCATTAGACCCGATGCATGTTTAAGGGGATGACCAACTATTCGTCGTTCTTGTGTTTTATGACTGTTATCATGAGCTATTCCACAGTTCTAGGGTTTCAGGGCGAATTACAACGACCATTAGACCCGATACATGTTTGACAATTTTAACCAAAAAATGCCGATTTCGCATATTATGGCCGTTTTCATGAGTTATTGCCCTACAGTTTTGGGGTTCCAGGGTGATTTACAACGACCCTAAGATCCAATATATGCTTGAGAATTATGACCAAAAACTCGTCGTTTTTCACGTTTTATGGCCGTTTTCGTGAGCTATTGCACACTGTTTTGGCGCTCTTGGGGGATTTACAACGATCCTAAGACCCGATACATGTTTGAGAGTTATGACCAAAAACTCATCGTTTTCGCGTTTTAGGGTCATTTTCATGAGTTATTCCACACTATATTGGTGCTCCACGGGGATTTGCATGGACCATTAGACCCGATGCATGTTTAAGGGGATGACCAACTATTCGTCGTTCTTGTGTTTTATGACTGTTATCATGAGCTATTCCACAGTTCTAGGGTTTCAGGGCGAATTACAACGACCATTAGACCCGATACATGTTTGACAATTTTAACCAAAAAATGCCGATTTCGCATATTATGGCCGTTTTCATGAGTTATTGCCCACAGTTTTGGGGTTCCAGGGTGATTTACAACGACCCTAAGATCCAATATATGCTTGAGAATTATGACCAAAAACTCGTCGTTTTTCACGTTTTATGGCCGTTTTCGTGAGCTATTGCACACTGTTTTGGCGCTCTTGGGGGATTTACAACGATCCTAAGACCCGATACATGTTTGAGAGTTATGACCAAAAACTCATCGTTTTCGCGTTTTAGGGTCATTTTCATGAGTTATTCCACACTATATTGGTGCTCCACGGGGATTTGCATGGACCATTAGACCCGATGCATGTTTAAGGGGATGACCAACTATTCGTCGTTCTTGTGTTTTATGACTGTTATCATGAGCTATTCCACAGTTCTAGGGTTTCAGGGCGAATTACAACGACCATTAGACCCGATACATGTTTGACAATTTTAACCAAAAAATGCCGATTTCGCATATTATGGCCGTTTTCATGAGTTATTGCCCACAGTTTTGGGGTTCCAGGGTGATTTACAACGACCCTAAGATCCAATATATGCTTGAGAATTATGACCAAAAACTCGTCGTTTTTCACGTTTTATGGCCGTTTTCGTGAGCTATTGCACACTGTTTTGGCGCTCTTGGGGGATTTACAACGATCCTAAGACCCGATACATGTTTGAGAGTTATGACCAAAAACTCATCGTTTTCGCGTTTTAGGGTCATTTTCATGAGTTATTCCACACTATATTGGTGCTCCACGGGGATTTGCATGGACCATTAGACCCGATGCATGTTTAAGGGGATGACCAACTATTCGTCGTTCTTGTGTTTTATGACTGTTATCATGAGCTATTCCACAGTTCTAGGGTTTCAGGGCGAATTACAACGACCATTAGACCCGATACATGTTTGACAATTTTAACCAAAAAATGCCGATTTCGCATATTATGGCCGTTTTCATGAGTTATTGCCCACAGTTTTGGGGTTCCAGGGTGATTTACAACGACCCTAAGATCCAATATATGCTTTGAGAGTTATGACCAAAAACTCGTCGTTTTTCACGTTTTATGGCCGTTTTCGTGAGCTATTGCACACTGTTTTGGCGCTCTTGGGGATTTACAACGATCCTAAGACCCGATACATGTTTGAGAGTTATGACCAAAAACTCATCGTTTTCGCGTTTTAGGGTCATTTTCATGAGTTATTCCACACTATATTGGTGCTCCACGGGGATTTGCATGGACCATTAGACCCGATGCATGTTTAAGGGGATGACCAACTATTCGTCGTTCTTGTGTTTTATGACTGTTATCATGAGCTATTCCACAGTTCTAGGGTTTCAGGGCGAATTACAACGACCATTAGACCCGATACATGTTTGACAATTTTAACCAAAAAATGCCGATTTCGCATATTATGGCCGTTTTCATGAGTTATTGCCCACAGTTTTGGGGTTCCAGGGTGATTTACAACGACCCTAAGATCCATATATGCTTGAGAAGTTATGACCAAAAACTCGTCGTTTTTCACGTTTTATGGCCGTTTTCGTGAGCTATTGCACACTGTTTTGGCGCTCTTGGGGGATTTACAACGATCCTAAGACCCGATACATGTTTGAGAGTTATGACCAAAAACTCATCGTTTTCGCGTTTTAGGGTCATTTTCATGAGTTATTCCACACTATATTGGTGCTCCACGGGGATTTGCATGGACCATTAGACCCGATGCATGTTTAAGGGGATGACCAACTATTCGTCGTTCTTGTGTTTTATGACTGTTATCATGAGCTATTCCACAGTTCTAGGGTTTCAGGGCGAATTACAACGACCATTAGACCCGATACATGTTTGACAATTTTAACCAAAAAATGCCGATTTCGCATATTATGGCCGTTTTCATGAGTTATTGCCCACAGTTTTGGGGTTCCAGGGTGATTTACAACGACCCTAAGATCCAATATATGCTTGAGAATTATGACCAAAAACTCGTCGTTTTTCACGTTTTATGGCCGTTTTCGTGAGCTATTGCACACTGTTTTGGCGCTCTTGGGGGATTTACAACGATCCTAAGACCCGATACATGTTTGAGAGTTATGACCAAAAACTCATCGTTTTCGCGTTTTAGGGTCATTTTCATGAGTTATTCCACACTATATTGGTGCTCCACGGGGATTTGCATGGACCATTAGACCCGATGCATGTTTAAGGGGATGACCAACTATTCGTCGTTCTTGTGTTTTATGACTGTTATCATGAGCTATTCCACAGTTCTAGGGTTTCAGGGCGAATTACAACGACCATTAGACCCGATACATGTTTGACAATTTTAACCAAAAAATGCCGATTTCGCATATTATGGCCGTTTTCATGAGTTATTGCCCACAGTTTTGGGGTTCCAGGGTGATTTACAACGACCCTAAGATCCAATATATGCTTGAGAATTATGACCAAAAACTCGTCGTTTTTCACGTTTTATGGCCGTTTTCGTGAGCTATTGCACACTGTTTTGGCGCTCTTGGGGGATTTACAACGATCCTAAGACCCGATACATGTTTGAGAGTTATGACCAAAAACTCATCGTTTTCGCGTTTTAGGGTCATTTTCATGAGTTATTCCACACTATATTGGTGCTCCACGGGGATTTGCATGGACCATTAGACCCGATGCATGTTTAAGGGGATGACCAACTATTCGTCGTTCTTGTGTTTTATGACTGTTATCATGAGCTATTCCACAGTTCTAGGGTTTCAGGGCGAATTACAACGACCATTAGACCCGATACATGTTTGACAATTTTAACCAAAAAATGCCGATTTCGCATATTATGGCCGTTTTCATGAGTTATTGCCCACAGTTTTGGGGTTCCAGGGTGATTTACAACGACCCTAAGATCCAATATATGCTTGAGAATTATGACCAAAAACTCGTCGTTTTTCACGTTTTATGGCCGTTTTCGTGAGCTATTGCACACTGTTTTGGCGCTCTTGGGGGATTTACAACGATCCTAAGACCCGATACATGTTTGAGAGTTATGACCAAAAACTCATCGTTTTCGCGTTTTAGGGTCATTTTCATGAGTTATTCCACACTATATTGGTGCTCCACGGGGATTTGCATGGACCATTAGACCCGATGCATGTTTAAGGGGATGACCAACTATTCGTCGTTCTTGTGTTTTATGACTGTTATCATGAGCTATTCCACAGTTCTAGGGTTTCAGGGCGAATTACAACGACCATTAGACCCGATACATGTTTGACAATTTTAACCAAAAAATGCCGATTTCGCATATTATGGCCGTTTTCATGAGTTATTGCCCACAGTTTTGGGGTTCCAGGGTGATTTACAACGACCCTAAGATCCAATATATGCTTGAGAGTTATGACCAAAAACTCGTCGTTTTTCACGTTTTATGGCCGTTTTCGTGAGCTATTGCACACTGTTTTGGCGCTCTTGGGGGATTTACAACGATCCTAAGACCCGATACATGTTTGAGAGTTATGACCAAAAACTCATCGTTTTCGCGTTTTAGGGTCATTTTCATGAGTTATTCCACACTATATTGGTGCTCCACGGGGATTTGCATGGACCATTAGACCCGATGCATGTTTAAGGGGATGACCAACTATTCGTCGTTCTTGTGTTTTATGACTGTTATCATGAGCTATTCCACAGTTCTAGGGTTTCCGGGCGAATTACAACGACCATTAGACCCGATACATGTTTGACAATTTTAACCAAAAAATGCCGATTTCGCATATTATGGCCGTTTTCATGAGTTATTGCCCTCAGTTTTGGGGTTCCAGGGTGATTTACAACGACCCTAAGATCCAATATATGCTTGAGAATTATGACCAAAAACTCGTCGTTTTTCACGTTTTATGGCCGTTTTCGTGAGCTATTGCACACTGTTTTGGCGCTCTTGGGGGATTTACAACGATCCTAAGACCCGATACATGTTTGAGAGTTATGACCAAAAACTCATCGTTTTCGCGTTTTAGGGTCATTTTCATGAGTTATTCCACACTGTATTGGTGCTCCACGGGGATTTGCATGGACCATTAGACCCGATGCATGTTTAAGGGGATGACCAACTATTCGTCGTTCTTGTGTTTTATGACTGTTATCATGAGCTATTCCACAGTTCTAGGGTTTCAGGGCGAATTACAACGACCATTAGACCCGATACATGTTTGACAATTTTAACCAAAAAATGCCGATTTCGCATATTATGGCCGTTTTCATGAGTTATTGCCCACAGTTTTGGGGTTCCAGGGTGATTTACAACGACCCTAAAGTACATGCTGTTAGTTTGACTAGCACATGCTGTTAGTTTGACTAGCAGATATCAAAGTGATCCTGGAATGGAGCACTGGACAGCGGTCAAAAATATCCTAAAGTACCTAAATAGGACTAAGGATATGGTTCTTTCTTATGGAGGTGATGAACAGCTTGTTGTAAACGGTTACACCGATGCTAGTTGGAACACCGATCCGGATGACTCAAAGTCACAGTCGGGTTACGTATTTATTTTGAATGGTGCTACAGTGAGCTGGAGGAGTGCAAAGCAAAGCGTTGTGGCGAAATCTTCAACTGAATCGGAATACATAGCTGCTTCGGAGGCTGCACAAGAAGCCGTTTGGATGAAGGGATTCATTACTGAACTCGGCGTGGTTCCCAGTGCGTTAGACCCGATGGCCATCTACTGTGACAACATAGGTGCCATAGCTAATGCGCAGGAGCCAAGGTCACATAGCAAGCTGAAGCACATCAAGCTACGTTTCCACGCTATTCGCGAGTATGTCCGAGATGGTGACATAAAGATTTGCAAAGTACACACTGATCTGAATGTGGCAGATCCGTTGACTAAACCTCTCCCTAGGGCAAAGCATGACCAACACCAAAACGCCATGGGTGTTCGGTATATTACCATGTAATCTAGATTATTGACTCTAGTGCAAGTGGGAGACTGTTGGAGATATGCCCAAGAGGCAATAATAAAAGTGATTATTATTATATCTTTGTGTTTATGATGAATGTTTACATCCCATGCTATAATTGTATTATTAGGAAACACTAATACATGTGTGTTTTGTAAACATATAAGAGTCCCTAGTAAGCCTCTTGTTGAACTAGCTTGTTGATTAATTGATGATCATGGTTTCCTGATCATGGACATTGGATGTGATTAATAACAAGGTTATGTCATTAGGAGAATGATGTGATGGACACACACCCATAGTAAGCGTAGCATAAGATCAAGTCATTAAAGTTCATATTGCTGTAAGCTTTCAAAATACATAGTAACCTATTCCTTCGACCATGAGGTTATGTTAATCACCATCACCGGATGGATACTTTGATGACATCAAACGCCGCTTCATAACTGGGTGGTTATAAAAGTGTCATTGGGTATTCTGAAAGTATGTGTTGAAGCTCATGAACCAAGATTGGGATTTGTCCATCCATATGACGGATAGATATGCTCTGGGCCCTCTCGGTGGAATGTCATCTAGTTAGCTTGCAAGCATGTGACTAGGTCACAAGGGATGACATATCACGGAACGAGTAAAGAGTACTTATCAGTAACGAGGTAGAACTAGGTATGGAGATACCGACGATCAAACCTCGGATAAGTATAATATCGTGAGACAAAGGGAATTAGTTTCGTATGTAAGTGGTTCAATCGATCGCGAAGTCATCGTTGAGTATGTGGGAGCCATTATGGATCTCCAGGTCCCGCTGATGGTTATTGATATGAGATGTGTCTCTATCATGTCTACATATTCACGAACCGTAGGGTGACACACTTAAGGTTCGAAGTTGTTTTAAGTAGATATGGAATGTGCGTTGGAGACCGAATGTTGTTCGGAGTCTCAGAATGGATCCGGGACATCACGAGGAGATCCGGAATGGTCCGGAGAATAAGAATCATATATAGGAGATCAATTTATGAGATAGGAAATGTTCCGGAGTGTTTGCATGAGGATTCTAGAAGGTTTCGGAATGTTCCGGAAGGTTCTAGAAGATATCTTGGAGTTTGCTTGAAAATCAAGATAGGGATCAAGGAGTCCTGTTGGGTCAAGATAAGGAGTCGTGGGGGAGGAGGATTCCTCCCCACCTCCCCAACCCGCCGGCCCCATAGGAGGGGAGTCCTACAAGGACTCCCCTTCCCTGGCGCGCCCTCCCCTCTTTAAATAGAGGGGCAGGGGCGCCCCCTCCTCTAGTGCTCTCATAACGTCCAATCTCTGCCGCCTCTCTCCTCCACCATATTCTGCACAGGCATAGGCGAAGCCCTGCAGAATTCTCTACTCCACCACCACCACCACGCCGTCGTGCTGCTGGGATTCCGTGGAGAAGATCTACTACCTCCGCTGCTCGCTGGAACAGGGAGAGGAAGGTCTGCTTCAACTCCGCACGTGTGACCGACTGCGGAAGCGCTGCCGAATCGTGGCGCCGGAAGGATCGTCTACTTGACCAAGGGCGGAAGCGCTGCTGGAACGCGACGCCGGAAGGATCGTCCACACGATCTTGAGATCGGCAAGTGATCGACTACATCAACCACGAGATCTAATCTCGTTAACGCTTTCGGATCTACGAGGGTTAGTTCCCATCTATCTCGTTGCTCATGTCTAATAGATTAGATCTTGGATTTTATCTAGATTGGATCTAGGTTTTGTTCGTTCTTGCGATAGAAAATTTTTGTTTTCCATGCTTCGAACCCATCAGTGGTATCAGAGCCGTATCTATGCGTAGATCTGTTGCACGAGTAGAACACAATAGTTTTGTGGGCGTTGATGCTTTTGTTGTCGGTGTCTTAGCGTGTACTTTGCATCTTGCGGTATGGTGGGATGAAGCGGCTCGGGCTAACATTACATGTCATCGCACATGAGACTTGCTCCACGCTTGACGTGCAACTTGCCTTGCACAAGTGGCTTTGCGGGTGTCTGTCTCTCTCACCATAGTTAAGATTCAATTTACAATGAGCATCTTGACAACACTTGTATCAACGTTGTGGTTCATGTTCGTAGGTAAGATCAGTCTTATGCGAAAGCCCCAAACCACCTAAAACTTGCAAAGAAAATTAGAGGCGTCTAACTTGTTTTTGCAGGGGGTTTTGTGATGTGATATGGCCAACATGTGATTGTGATTGTATTTGATGTATGCAATGATCCTTGTTGTAATATGGCAACCGGCAGGAGCCTAATGGTTGTCTTTAATTTGGTTAAGACCTGCGTGTCTATTCATCTTGTAATAGCTTTATTCCAAGTAGTTGTAATAGTTGCTGGTGATGATGGAAAACCATGAGGCGACGCCACTGACCTTGACGCAATGCTGGTGATGATGGAGATCATGTTCGTGCTTTGGAGATGGAGATCAAAGGCACAAGAAGAAAAGGCCATATCATATCACACTTATTATGAATTGCCTGTGATGTTAATCCTTTATGCATCTTGTATTGCTTAGATCGCGACGGTAGCATTATAAGATGATCCCTCTCACTAAATATCAAGTAATAAAGTGTTCACCCTTAGTTGGCACCGTTGCTAAGACTCGTCGTTTCGAAGCATCTCGTGATGATCGGATGTGATAGATTCTACGTGTGCATACAACGGGTGCAAGCCAGATTTGCACATGCGGAAACTAAGGTTGTCTTGACGAGCCTAGCATGTACAGACATGGTCTCGGAACACGGAATACCGAAAGGTAGAGCATGAGTCATATAATTGATATGATGAACATGAAGATTGTTCGCCGATGAAACTACATCTTCTCTCGTGAAGATCGGACTTGGTGTAGTGGACTTGGTTCGTGTAATCACTAAGACAATGTGAGGGATGTTCTTTTGAGTGGGAGTTCACCTAGTTAGTTTGATAATTAAACTTGAACTCAATTTGTCATAAACTTAGTCTAAAACTACTTGCAAATTGTTGTAGATTATGGCGACCCCCTCCATCAATTTCAATGCGTTCCTAGAGAAAGAAAAACTTAAGAACAATGGAAGCAATTTCACGGACTGGTTCCGTGGACTGAAGATCGTCCTCAGGGTTGGTCAGTTGACCTATGTGCTCGATGCACCGCTAGGTGACCCACCTGCAGATAATGCTACCGATGACGAAAAGAATGTTTTCGCCACTCGGAAGAATCATTACTCCACAGTTCAGTGTGCCATCCTGTACGGTTTAGAAGCGGAGCTCCAACAGCGTTTTGAGCACCACGACCCGTTCGAGATCATTAAGGAGCTCAGGCTAATTTTTGAGACTCGCGCGGCAATGGAGAGCTATGAGGCCTCCGAGAAATTCTTTAACTGTAAGATGGAAGAAGGAAGCTCCGTTAGCGAGCACGTGCTCACCATGTCTGGGTACGCAAAGAAGCTCCAAGAGTTGGGAATATCGATTCCTAATGAATTGGGGATTCACCGTCTCCTTCAATCACTGCCACCAAGTTACAAGAACTTTGTGATGAACTACAACATGCACTGCATGAACAAGACGTTGCCTGAACTGTCGTCCATGCTGAAAACTGCCCAAGTGGAGATCAAGAAGGAGCAACAAGTGTTGATGGTCAATAAGACCACCAATTTCAAGAAACGGGGTAAGCCTAAGAACAAGGGCAACTTCAAGAAGGACGGCAAGAAAGCTGCCGCACCTGCTAAGAAGCCCAAGGCTGGTCCTAATCCTGAAACTGAGTGCTTCTACTGCAAGGGAGCTGGTCACTGGAAGCGTAACTGCCCCAAGTACCTGACGGATCTGAAGAACGGCAACATCAAGAAGAAAGGTATATTTGATATATATGTTATAGATGTGTATCTTACTAGTAATCGTAGTAGTGCCTGGGTATTTGATACTGGTTCGGTTGCTCATATATGTAACTCGAAACAGGAGCTGCGGAATAAACGAAGACTGGCAAGAGATGAGGTGACGATGCGCGTTGGAAATGGCTCCAAGGTTGCTGTGATCGCCGTCGGCACGCTCCCTCTACATCTACCTTCGGGATTAGTTTTAAATTTAAATAATTGTTATTTGGTGCCTGCGTTAAGCATGAACATTATATCTGGATCCTGTTTATTGCGAGACGGTTACTCTTTTAAGTCTGAGAATAAAGGTTGTTCGATTTATATGAGTAATATCTTTTATGGTAATGCACCTGAGATGAATGGCTTATTCTTACTGAATCTCGACAGTAGTGATACACATGTTCACAACATAGATGCTAAACGAATTAAATTGAATGATAATTCTACATACATGTGGCACTGTCGTCTTGGTCACATTGGAGTGAAGCGTATGAAGAAACTCCATTCAGATGGACTTCTTGAATCACTTGATTTTGAATCACTTGAAAGATGCGAAGCATGTCTAATGGGAAAAATGACTAAGACTCCATTCTCTGGTACAATGGAGCGAGCTACAGACTTATTGGAAATAATACATACCAATGTGTGCGGTCCAATGAGTGTAGCATCGCGTGGTGGATATCGTTATGTTCTCACTTTCACGGATGACTTGAGTAGATATGGGTATGTCTACTTCATGAAACATAAGTCCGAAACTTTCAAGAAGTTTAAGGAATTTAAAGTGAAGTGGAGAATCATCGTAACAAGAACATTAAGTTTCTGCGTTCTGATCGCGGGGGTGAATATCTAAGTTACGAGTTTGGCATGCATTTAAAGAAATGTGGAATACTTTCACAATTGACACCGCCGGGAACACCACAGCGTAATGGTGTGTCCGAACGTCGTAACCGAACTCTCTTAGATATGGTTCGGTCTATGATGTCTCTTACAGATTTACCGTTATCATTTTGGGGCTATGCATTAGAGACAGCCGCATTCACTTTAAATAGGGCACCATCTAAATCCGTTGAAATGACACCGTACGATTTGTGGTTTGGTAAGAAACCTAAGTTGTCGTTCCTTAAAGTTTGGGGTTGCGAAGCATACGTAAAGAAGTTACAACCTGATAAGCTAGAACCCAAAGCGGAGAAATGTGTCTTCATAGGATACCCTAAAGAAACAATTGGGTATACCTTCTATCATAGATCCGAAGGCAAAGTTTTTGTTGCAAAGAATGGATCCTTTCTTGAGAAGGAGTTTCTCTCGAAAGAAGTGACTGGAAGGAAAGTAGAACTCGATGAGGTTATTGAACCTTCTCTCGCATTTGAGAGTAGCGCAGCACCGGAAGATGTTTTTGTGCCGCCTGCACCATTTGGAGAGGAAGCTAATGATAATGATCATGAAACTTCGAACGAAGTTACTACTGAACCTCGCAGGTCAACGAGGGTTCGTACCACTCCTGATTGGTATGACTCTGCCTTGAACGTCATTGTGGTGGACAACGCTGATGACCCTGCGACATATGAAGAAGCTATGGTGAGCCCGGATTCCGACAAATGGCTAGAAGCCATGAAATCCGAAATGGGATCCATGTACGAAAACCAAGTGTGGACTTTGGTGGACTTACCGGATGGCCGTAAGGCTGTCGAGAACAAATGGATTTTCAAGAGAAAAACAGATGCTGATGGTAATGTTACCGTCTATAAAGCTCGACTTGTCGCGAAAGGGTTCCGACAAATTCAAGGAGTTGACTATGATGAGACATTCTCACCAGTAGCGAAGCTAAAGTCTGTGAGGATTTTGTTAGCAATTGCTGCATATTTCGATTACGAGATTTGGCAGATGGATGTCAAAACGGCGTTCCTTAATGGTGACATTGAGGAAGAGTTGTATATGATACAACCCAAGGGTTTTGTCGATCCTAAAGATGCTAACAAGGTATGCAAACTTCAGCGCTCCATTTATGGACTGAAGCAAGCATCCCGTAGTTGGAATCAACGTTTTGATAAGGTAATCAAAAACTTTGGATTTATACAAACTTATGGAGAAGCTTGTATTTACAAGAAAGTGAGTGGGAGCTCTGTAGCATTCCTAGTACTGTATGTAGATGACATATTGTTGATTGGGAATGATATAGAACTTCTTAATAGCGTCAAAACCTATTTGAATAATAGTTTTTCAATGAAGGATCTTGGCGAAGCGGCATACATTCTAGGCATCAAGATTTATAGAGATAGATCAAGACGCCTAATAGGGCTTTCACAAAGTACATACCTGGACAAAGTTCTAAAGAAGTTTAGAATGGAAGATAGCAAGAAAGGGTTCGTGCCCATGTTGTCAGGTAAGACCTTGAGTAAAACTCAAAGTCCAGCTACGGCAGAAGATAGAGAGAAAATGAATAAAATTCCCTATGCCTCAGCCATAGGTTCTATCATGTATGCCATGCTGTGTACAAGACCGGATATAGCACATGCTGTTAGTTTGACTAGCAGATATCAAAGTGATCCTGGAATGGAGCACTGGACAGCGGTCAAAAATATCCTAAAGTACTTAAATAGGACTAAGGATATGGTTCTTTCTTATGGAGGTGATGAACAGCTTGTTGTAAACGGTTACACCGATGCTAGTTGGAACACCGATCCGGATGACTCAAAGTCACAGTCGGGTTACGTATTTATTTTGAATGGTGCTACAGTGAGCTGGAGGAGTGCAAAGCAAAGCGTTGTGGCGAAATCTTCAACTGAATCGGAATACATAGCTGCTTCGGAGGCTGCACAAGAAGCCGTTTGGATGAAGGGATTCATTACTGAACTCGGCGTGGTTCCCAGTGCGTTGGACCCGATGGCCATCTACTGTGACAACACAGGTGCCATAGCTAATGCGCAGGAGCCAAGGTCACATAGCAAGCTGAAGCACATCAAGCTACGTTTCCACGCTATTCGCGAGTATGTCCGAGATGGTGACATAAAGATTTGCAAAGTACACACTGATCTGAATGTGGCAGATCCGTTGACTAAACCTCTCCCTAGGGCAAAGCATGACCAACACCAAAACGCCATGGGTGTTCGGTATATTACCATGTAATCTAGATTATTGACTCTAGTGCAAGTGGGAGACTGTTGGAGATATGCCCAAGAGGCAATAATAAAAGTGATTATTATTATATCTTTGTGTTTATGATGAATGTTTACATCCCATGCTATAATTGTATTATTAGGAAACACTAATACATGTGTGTTTTGTAAACATATAAGAGTCCCTAGTAAGCCTCTTGTTGAACTAGCTTGTTGATTAATTGATGATCATGGTTTCCTGATCATGGACATTGGATGTGATTAATAACAAGGTTATGTCATTAGGAGAATGATGTGATGGACACACACCCATAGTAAGCGTAGCATAAGATCAAGTCATTAAAGTTCATATTGCTGTAAGCTTTCAAAATACATAGTAACCTATTCCTTCGACCATGAGGTTATGTTAATCACCATCACCGGATGGATACTTTGATGACATCAAACGCCGCTTCATAACTGGGTGGTTATAAAAGTGTCATTGGGTATTCTGAAAGTATGTGTTGAAGCTCATGAACCAAGATTGGGATTTGTCCATCCATATGACGGATAGATATGCTCTGGGCCCTCTCGGTGGAATGTCATCTAGTTAGCTTGCAAGCATGTGACTAGGTCACAAGGGATGACATATCACGGAACGAGTAAAGAGTACTTATCAGTAACGAGGTAGAACTAGGTATGGAGATACCGACGATCAAACCTCGGATAAGTATAATATCGTGAGACAAAGGGAATTAGTTTCGTATGTAAGTGGTTCAATCGATCGCGAAGTCATCGTTGAGTATGTGGGAGCCATTATGGATCTCCAGGTCCCGCTGATGGTTATTGATATGAGATGTGTCTCTATCATGTCTACATATTCACGAACCGTAGGGTGACACACTTAAGGTTCGAAGTTGTTTTAAGTAGATATGGAATGTGCGTTGGAGACCGAATGTTGTTCGGAGTCTCGGAATGGATCCGGGACATCACGAGGAGATCCGGAATGGTCCGGAGAATAAGATTCATATATAGGAGATCATTTTATGAGATAGGAAATGTTCCGGAGTGTTTGCATGAGGATTCTAGAAGGTTTCGGAATGTTTCGGAAGGTTCTAGAAGATATCTTGGAGTTTGCTTGAAAATCAAGATAGGGATCAAGGAGTCCTGTTGGGTCAAGATAAGGAGTCGTGGGGGAGGAGGATTCCTCCCCACCTCCCCAACCCGCCGGCCCCATAGGAGGGGAGTCCTACAAGGACTCCCCTTCCCTGGCGCGCCCTCCCCTCTTTAAATAGAGGGGCAGGGGCGCCCCCTCCTCTAGTGCTCTCATAACGTCCAATCTCTGCCGCCTCTCTCCTCCACCATATTCTGCACAGGCATAGGCGAAGCCCTGCAGAATTCTCTACTCCACCACCACCACCACGCCGTCGTGCTGCTGGGATTCCGTGGAGAAGATCTACTACCTCCGCTGCTCGCTGGAACGGGGAGAGGAAGGTCTGCTTCGAATCCGCACGTGTGACCGACTGCGGAAGCGCTGCCGAATCGTGGCGCCGGAAGGATCGTCTACTTGACCAAGGGCGGAAGCGCTGCTGGAACGCGACGCCGGAAGGATCGTCCACACGATCTTGAGATCGGCAAGTGATCGACTACATCAACCACGAGATCTAATCTCGTTAACGCTTTCGGATCTACGAGGGTTAGTTCCCATCTATCTCGTTGCTCATGTCTAATAGATTAGATCTTGGCTTTTATCTAGATTGGATCTAGGTTTTGTTCGTTCTTGCGATAGAAATTTTTTGTTTTCCATGCTACGAACCCATCAATTAGACCCGATACATGTTTGACAATTTTAACCAAAAAATGCCGATTTGGCATATTATGGCCGTTTTCATGAGTTATTGCCCACAGTTTTGGGGTTCTAGGGTGATTTACAACGACCCTAAGACCCGATACATGTTTGAGAGTTATGACCAAAAACTCTTCGTTTTTCACGTTTTATGGCCGTTTTCGCGAGCTATTGCACACTGTTTTGGCGCTCTTGGGGGATTTACAATGATCCTAAGACCCGATACATGTTTGAGAGTTATGACCAAAAACACTTCGTTTTTCACGTTTTATGGCCGTTTTCGTGAGCTATTGCACACTGTTTTGGCGCTCTTGGGGGAGTTACAACGATCCTAAGACCCGATACATGTTTGAGAGTTATGACCAAAAACTCATCGTTTTCGCGTTTTAGGGTCATTTTCATGAGTTATTCCACACTATATTGGTGCTCCACGGGGATTTGCATGGACCATTAGACCCGATGCATGTTTAAGGGGACGACCAACAATTCGTCGTTCTTGTCTTTTATGACTGTTATCATGAGCTATTCCACAGTTCTAGGGTTTCAGGGCGAATTACAACGACCATTAGACCCGATACAGGTTTGACAATTTTAACCAAAAAATGCCGATTTCGCATATTATGGCCGTTTTCATGAGTTATTGCCCTCAGTTTGGGGTTTCCAGGGTGATTTACAACGACCCTAAGATCCAATGTATGCTTGAGAATTATGACCAAAAACTCGTCGTTTTTCACGTTTTATGGCCGTTTTCGTGAGCTATTGCACACTGTTTTGGCGCTCTTGGGGGATTTACAACGATCCTAAGACCCGATACATGTTTGTGAGTTATGACCAAAAACTCATCGTTTTCGTGTTTTAGTGTCATTTTCATGAGTTATTCCACACTATTTTGGTGCTCCTCGGGGATTCGCATGGACCATTACACCCGATGCATGTTTAAGGGGATGACCAACAATTCGTCGTTCTTGTGTTTTATGACCGTTTTCATGAGCTATTCCACAGTTCTAGGGTTTCCGGGCGAATTACAACGACCATTAGACCCGATACATGTTTGACAATTTTAACCAAAAAATGCCGATTTCACATATTATGGCCGTTTTCATGAGTTATTGCCCTCAGTTTTGGGGTTCTAGGGTGATTTACAACGACCCTAAGATCCAATATATGCTTGAGAATTATGACGAAAAACTCGTCGTTTTCCACGTTTTATGGCCGTTTTCGTGAGCTATTGCACACTGTTTTGGCCCTCTCGGGGGATTTACAATGATCCTAAGACCCGATACATGTTTGAGAGTTATGACCAAAACTCATCGTTTTCGCGTTTTAGGGTCATTTTCATGAGATATTCCACACTATATTGGTGCTCCACGGGGATTTGCATGGACCATTAGACCCGATGCATGTTTAAGGGGATGACCAACTATTCGTCGTTTTTGTGTTTTATGACTGTTATCATGAGCTATTCCACAGTTCTAGGGTTTCCGGGCGAATTACAACGACCATTAGACCCGATACATGTTTGACAATTTTAACCAAAAATGCCGATTTCGCATATTATGGCTGTTTTCATGAGTTATTGCCCTTAGTTTTGGGGTTCCAGGGTGATTTACAACGACCCTAACACTCGATACATGTTTGAGAGTTATGACCAAAAACTCATCGTTTTCGCGTTTTAGGGTCATTTTCATGAGTTATTCCACACTGTTTTGGTGCTCCTCGGGGATTCGCATGGACCATTACACCCGATGCATGTTTAAGGGGATGACCAACAATTCGTCGTTCTTGTGTTTTATGACCGTTTTCATAAGCTATTCCACAGTTCTAGGGTTTCAGGGCGAATTACGACGACCATTAGACCCGATACATGTTTGATAGTTTTAACCAAAAAATGCCGATTTCGCATATTATGGCCATTTTCATGAGTTATTGCCCACAGTTTTGGGATTCCAGGGTGATTTACAACGACCGTAACACCCGATACATGTTTGAGAGTTATGACCAAAAACTCGTCGTTTTTCACGTTTTATGGCCGTTTCCGTGAGCTATTGCGCACTGTTTTGGCGCTCTTGGGGGATTTACAACGATCCTAAGACCCGATACATGTTTGAGAGTTATGACCAAAAACTCATCGTTTTCGCGTTTTAGGGTCATTTTCATGAGTTATTGCCCACAGTTTTGGGGTTCCAGGGTGATTTACAACGACCCTAAGAGCCGATACATGTTTGAGAGTTATGACCAAAAACTCTTCGTTTTTCACGTTTTATGGCCGTTTTCGCGAGCTATTGCACACTGTTTTGGCGCTCTTAGGGGATTTACAACGATCCTAAGACCCGATACATGTTTGTGAGTTATGACCAAAAACTCATCGTTTTCGCGTTTTAGGGTCATTTTCATGAGTTATTCCACACTGTTTTGGTGCTCCTCGGGGATTCGCATGGACCATTACACCCGATGCATGTTTAAGGGGATGACCAACAATTCGTCGTTCTTGTGTTTTATGACCGTTTTCATAAGCTATTCCACAGTTCTAGGGTTTCAGGGCGAATTACAACGACCATTAGACCCGATACATGTTTGATAGTTTTAACCAAAAAATGCCGATTTCGCATATTATGGCCATTTTCATGAGTTATTGCCCACAGTTTTGGGGTTCCAGGGTGATTTACAACGACCGTAACACCCGATACATGTTTGAGAGTTATGACCAAAAACTCGTCGTTTTTCACGTTTTATGGCCGTTTCCGTGAGCTATTGCGCACTGTTTTGGCGCTCTTGGGGGATTTACAACGATCCTAAGACCCGATACATGTTTGAGAGTTATGACCAAAAACTCATCGTTTTCGCGTTTTAGGGTCATTTTCATGAGTTATTGCCCACAGTTTTGGGGTTCCAGGGTGATTTACAACGACCCTAAGAGCCGATACATGTTTGAGAGTTATGACCAAAAACTCTTCGTTTTTCACGTTTTATGGCCGTTTTCGCGAGCTATTGCACACTGTTTTGGCGCTCTTGGGGGATTTACAATGATCGTAAGACCCGATACATGTTTGAGAGTTATGACCAAAAACTCTTCGTTTTTCACGTTTTATGGCCGTTTTTGTGAGCTATTGCACACTGTTTTGGCGCTCTTGGGGGAGTTACAACGATCCTAAGACCCGATACATGTTTGAGAGTTATGACGAAAAACTCATCGTTTTCGCGTTTTAGGGTCATTTTCATGAGTTATTCCACACTATATTGGTGCTCCACGGGGATTTGCATGGACCATTAGACCCGATGCATGTTTAAGGGGATGACCAACAATTCGTCGTTCTTGTCTTTTATGACTGTTATCGTGAGCTATTCCACAGTTCTAGGGTTTCAGGGCGAATTACAACGACCATTAGACCCGATACATGTTTGACAATTTTAACCAAAAAATGCCGATTTCGCATATTATGGCCGTTTTCATGAGTTATTGCCCTCAGTTTGGGGGTTCCAGGGTGATTTACAACGACCCTAAGATCCAATGTATGCTTGAGAATTATGACCAAAAACTCGTCGTTTTTCACGTTTTATGGCCGTTTTCGTGAGCTATTGCACACTATTTTGGCGCTCTTAGAGGATTTACAACGAACCTAAGACCCGATACATGTTTGTGAGTTATGACCAAAAAATCATCGTTTTTCACGTTTTATGGCCGTTTCCGTGAGCTATTGCGCACTATTTTGGCGCTCCTCGGGGATTCGCATGGACCATTACACCCGATGCATGTTTAAGGGGATGACCAACAATTCGTCGTTCTTGTGTTTTATGACCGTTTTCATAAGCTATTCCACAGTTCTAGGATTTCCGGGCGAATTACAACGACCATTAGACCCGATACATGTTTGACAATTTTAAGCAAAAAATGCCGATTTCACATATTATGGCCGTTTTCATGAGTTATTACCCTCAGTTTGGGGGTTCCAGGGTGATTTACAACGACCCTAAGATCCAATATATGCTTGAGAATTATGACGAAAAACTCGTCATTTTCCACGTTTTATAGCCGTTTCCGTGAGCTATTGCACACTGTTTTGGCGCTCTTGGGGGATTTACAACGATCCTAAGAACCGATACATGTTTGAGAGTTATGACCAAAAACTCATCGTTTTCGCGTTTTAGGGTCATTTTCATGAGTTATTGCCCACAGTTTTGGGGTTCCAGGGTGATTTACAACGACCCTAAGAGCCGATACATGTTTGAGAGTTATGACCAAAAACTCTTCGTTTTTCACGTTTTATGGCCGTTTTCGCGAGCTATTGCACACTGTTTTGGCGCTCTTGGGGGATTTACAATGATCCTAAGACCCGATACATGTTTGAGAGTTATGACCAAAAACTCTTCGTTTTTCACGTTTTATGGCCGTTTTTGTGAGCTATTGCACACTGTTTTGGCGCTCTTGGGGGAGTTACAACGATCCTCAGACCCGATACATGTTTGAGAGTTATGACCAAAAACTCATCGTTTTCGCGTTTTAGGGTCATTTTCATGAGTTATTCCACACTATATTGGTGCTCCACGGGGATTTGCATGGACCATTAGACCCGATGCATGTTTAAGGGGATGACCAACAATTCGTCGTTCTTGTCTTTTATGACTGTTATCGTGAGCTATTCCGCAGTTCTAGGGTTTCAGGGCGAATTACAACGACCATTAGACCCGATACATGTTTGACAATTTTAACCAAAAAATGCCGATTTCGCATATTATGGCCGTTTTCATGAGTTATTGCCCTCAGTTTGGGGGTTCCAGGGTGATTTACAACGACCCTAAGATCCAATGTATGCTTGAGAATTATGACCAAAAACTCGTCGTTTTTCACGTTTTATGGCCGTTTTCGTGAGCTATTGCACACTATTTTGGCGCTCTTAGAGGATTTACAACGAACCTAAGACCCGATACATGTTTGTGAGTTATGACCAAAAACTCATCGTTTTTCACGTTTTATGGCCGTTTCCGTGAGCTATTGCGCACTATTTTGGCGCTCCTCGGGGATTCGCATGGACCATTACACCCGATGCATGTTTAAGGGGATGACCAACAATTCGTCGTTCTTGTGTTTTATGACCGTTTTCATGAGCTATTCCACAGTTCTAGGATTTCCGGGCGAATTACAACGACCATTAGACCCGATACATGTTTGACAATTTTAAGCAAAAAATGCCGATTTCACATATTATGGCCGTTTTCATGAGTTATTACCCTCAGTTTGGGGGTTCCAGGGTGATTTACAACGACCCTAAGATCCAATATATGCTTGAGAATTATGACGAAAAACTCGTCATTTTCCACGTTTTATGGCCGTTTCCGTGAGCTATTGCACACTGTTTTGGCGCTCTTGGGGATTTACAACGATCCTAAGAACCGATACATGTTTGAGAGTTATGACCAAAAACTCATCGTTTTCGCGTTTTAGGGTCATTTTCATGAGTTATTGCCCACAGTTTTGGGGTTCCAGGGTGATTTACAACGACCCTAAGAGCCGATACATGTTTGAGAGTTATGACCAAAAACTCTTCGTTTTTCACGTTTTATGGCCGTTTTCGCGAGCTATTGCACACTGTTTTGGCGCTCTTGGGGGATTTACAATGATCCTAAGACCCGATACATGTTTGAGAGTTATGACCAAAAACTCTTCGTTTTTCACGTTTTATGGCCGTTTTTGTGAGCTATTGCACACTGTTTTGGCGCTCTTGGGGGAGTTACAACGATCCTAAGACCCGATACATGTTTGAGAGTTATGACCAAAAACTCATCGTTTTCGCGTTTTAGGGTCATTTTCATGAGTTATTCCACACTATATTGGTGCTCCACGGGGATTTGCATGGACCATTAGACCCGATGCATGTTTAAGGGGATGACCAACAATTCGTCGTTCTTGTCTTTTATGACTGTTATCGTGAGCTATTCCACAGTTCTAGGGTTTCAGGGCGAATTACAACGACCATTAGACCCGATACATGTTTGACAATTTTAACCAAAAAATGCCGATTTCGCATATTATGGCCGTTTTCATGAGTTATTGCCCTCAGTTTGGGGGTTCCAGGGTGATTTACAACGACCCTAAGATCCAATGTATGCTTGAGAATTATGACCAAAAACTCGTCGTTTTTCACGTTTTATGGCCGTTTTCGTGAGCTATTGCACACTATTTTGGCGCTCTTAGAGGATTTACAACGATCCTAAGACCCGATACATGTTTGTGAGTTATGACCAAAAACTCATCGTTCTTCACGTTTTATGGCCGTTTCCGTGAGCTATTGCGCACTATTTTGGCGCTCCTCGGGGATTCGCATGGACCATTACACCCGATGCATGTTTAAGGGGATGACCAACAATTCGTCGTTCTTGTGTTTTATGACCGTTTTCATGAGCTATTCCACAGTTCTAGGATTTCCGGGCGAATTACAACGACGATTAGACCCGATACATGTTTGACAATTTTAAGCAAAAAATGCCGATTTCACATATTATGGCCGTTTTCATGAGTTATTACCCTCAGTTTGGGGGTTCCAGGGTGATTTACAACGACCCTAAGATCCAATATATGCTTTAGAATTATGACCAAAAACTCGTCATTTTCCACGTTTTATGGCCGTTTTCGTGAGCTATTGCACACTGTTTTGGCGCTCTTGGGGGATTTACAACGATCCTAAGACCCGATACATGTTTGAGAGTTATGACCAAAAACTCATCGTTTTCGCGTTTTAGGGTCATTTTCATGAGTTATTCCACACTATATTGGTGCTCCACGGGGATTTGCATGGACCATTAGACCCGATGCATGTTTAAGGGGATGACCAACAATTCGTCGTTCTTGTCTTTTATGACTGTTATCGTGAGCTATTCCACAGTTCTAGGGTTTCAGGGCGAATTACAACGACCATTAGACCCGATACATGTTTGACAATTTTAACCAAAAAATGCCGATTTCGCATATTATGGCCGTTTTCATGAGTTATTGCCCTCAGTTTGGGGGTTCCAGGGTGATTTACAACGACCCTAAGATCCAATGTATGCTTGAGAATTATGACCAAAAACTCGTCGTTTTTCACGTTTTATGGCCGTTTTCGTGAGCTATTGCACACTATTTTGGCGCCCTTAGAGGATTTACAACGATCCTAAGACCCGATACATGTTTGTGAGTTATGACCAAAAACTCATCGTTCTTCACGTTTTATGGCCGTTTCCGTGAGCTATTGCGCACTATTTTGGCGCTCCTCGGGGATTCGCATGGACCATTACACCCGATGCATGTTTAAGGGGATGACCAACAATTCGTCGTTCTTGTGTTTTATGACCGTTTTCATGAGCTATTCCAGAGTTCTAGGATTTCCGGGCGAATTACAACGACCATTAGACCCGATACATGTTTGACAATTTTAAGCAAAAAATGCCGATTTCACATATTATGGCCGTTTTCATGAGTTATTACCCTCAGTTTGGGGGTTCCAGGGTGATTTACAACGACCCTAAGATCCAATATATGCTTGAGAATTATGACCAAAAACTCGTCATTTTCCACGTTTTATGGCCGTTTTCGTGAGCTATTGCACACTGTTTTGGCGCTCTTGGGGGATTTACAACGATCCTAAGACCCGATACATGTTTGAGAGTTATGACCAAAAACTCATCGTTTTCGCGTTTTAGAGTCATTTTCATGAGTTATTGCCCACAGTTTTGGGGTTCCAGGGTGATTTACAACGACCCTAAGAGCCGATACATGTTTGAGAGTTATGACCAAAAACTCTTCGTTTTTCACGTTTTATGGCCGTTTTCGCGAGCTATTGCACACTGTTTTGGCGCTCTTGGGGGATTTACAATGATCCTAAGACCCGATACATGTTTGAGAGTTATGACCAAAAACTCTTCGTTTTTCACGTTTTATGGCCGTTTTTGTGAGCTATTGCACACTGTTTTGGCGCTCTTGGGGGAGTTACAACGATCCTAAGACCCGATACATGTTTGAGAGTTATGACCAAAAACTCATCGTTTTCGCGTTTTAGGGTCATTTTCATGAGTTATTCCACACTATATTGGTGCTCCACGGGGATTTGCATGGACCATTAGACCCGATGCATGTTTAAGGGGATGACCAACAATTCGTCGTTCTTGTCTTTTATGACTGTTATCGTGAGCTATTCCACAGTTCTAGGGTTTCAGGGCGAATTACAACGACCATTAGACCCGATACATGTTTGACAATTTTAACCAAAAAATGCCGATTTCGCATATTATGGCCGTTTTCATGAGTTATTGCCCTCAGTTTGGGGGTTCCAGGGTGATTTACAACGACCCTAAGATCCAATGTATGCTTGAGAATTATGACCAAAAACTCGTCGTTTTTCACGTTTTATGGCCGTTTTCGTGAGCTTTTCCACACTATTTTGGCGCTCTTAGAGGATTTACAACGCTCCTAAGACCCGATACATGTTTGTGAGTTATGACCAAAAACTCATCGTTCTTCACGTTTTATGGCCGTTTCCGTGAGCTATTGCGCACTATTTTGGCGCTCCTCGGGGATTCGCATGGACCATTACACCCGATGCATGTTTAAGGGGATGACCAACAATTCGTCGTTCTTGTGTTTTATGACCGTTTTCATGAGCTATTCCACAGTTCTAGGATTTCCGGGCGAATTACAACGACCATTAGACCCGATACATGTTTGACAATTTTAAGCAAAAAATGCCGATTTCACATATTATGGCCGTTTTCATGAGTTATTACCCTCAGTTTGGGGGTTCCAGGGTGATTTACAACGACCCTAAGATCCAATATATGCTTGAGTATTATGACCAAAAACTCGTCATTTTCCACGTTTTATGGCCGTTTTCGTGAGCTATTGCACACTGTTTTGGCGCTCTTGGGGGATTTACAACGATCCTAAGACCCGATACATGTTTGTGAGTTATGACCAAAAACTCATCGTTTTCGCGTTTTAGGGTCATTTTCATGAGTTATTCCACACTATATTGGTGCTCCACGGGGATTTGCATGGACCATTAGACCCGATGCATGTTTAAGGGGATGACCAACTATTCATCGTTCTTGTGTTTTATGACTGTTATCATGAGCTATTCCACAGTTCTAGGGTTTCTGGGCGAATTACAACGACCATTAGACCCGATACATGTTTGACAATTTTAACCAAAAAATGCCGATTTCGCATATTATGGCCGTTTTCATGAGTTATTGCCCACAGTTTTGGGGTTCAGGGTGATTTACAACGACCCTAAGGTCCAATATATGCTTGAGAATTATGACGAAAAACTCATCGTTTTCCACGTTTTATGGCCGTTTTCGTGAGCTATTGCACACTGTTTTGGCGCTCTTGGGGGATTTACAACGATCCTAAGACCCGATACATGATTGTGAGTTATGACCAAAAACTCATCGTTTTCGCGTTTTAGGGTCATTTTCATGAGTTATTCCACACTATATTGGTGCTCCACGGGGATTTGCATGGACCATTAGACCCGATGCATGTTTAAGGGGATGACCAACAATTCATCGTTCTTGTGTTTTATGACTGTTTTCATGAGCTATTCCACAGTTCTAGGGTTTCAGGGCGAATTACAACGACCATTAGACCCGATACATGTTTGACAATTTTAACCAAAAAATGCCGATTTCGCATATTATGGCCCCTCAGTTTTGAAGTTCGAGGGTGATTTACAACGACCCTAACACCCGATACTTGTTTGAGAGTTATGACCAAAAACTCGTCGTTTTTCACGTTTTATGGCTGTTTCCGTGAGCTATTGCGCACTGTTTTGGCGCTCTTGGGGGATTTACAACGATCCTAAGACCCGATACATGTTTGAGAGTTATGACCAAAAACTCATCGTTTTCGCGTTTTAGGGTCATTTTCATGAGTTATTGCCCATAGTTTTGGGGTTCCAGGATGATTTACAACGACCCTAAGACCCGATACATGTTTGAGAGTTATGACCAAAAACTCTTCGTTTTTCACGTTTTATGGCCGTTTTCGCGAGCTATTGCACACTGTTTTGGCGCTCTTGGGGGATTTACAATGAGCCTAAGACCTGATACATGTTTGAGAGTTATGACCAAAAACTCTTCGTTTTTCACGTTTTATGGCCGTTTTCGTGAGCTATTGCACACTGTTTTGGCGCTCTTGGGGGAGTTACAATGATCCTAAGACCCGATACATGTTTGAGAGTTATGACCAAAAACTCATCGTTTTCGCGTTTTAGGGTCATTTTCATGAGTTATTCCACACTATATTGGTGCTCCACGGGGATTTGCATGGACCATTAGACCCGATGCATGTTTAAGGGGATGACCAACAATTCGTCGTTCTTGTCTTTTATGACTATTATCGTGAGCTATTCCACAGTTCTAGGGTTTTAGGGCGAATTACAACGACCATTAGACCCGATACATGTTTGACAATTTTAACCAAAAATGCCGATTTCGCATATTATGGCCGTTTTCATGAGTTATTGCCCTCAGTTTGGGGGGTTCCAGGGTGATTTACAAAGACCCTAAGATCCAATGTATGCTTGAGAAGTATGACCAAAAACTCGTCGTTTTTCACGTTTTATGGCCGTTTTCGTGAGCTGTTGCACACTGTTTTGGCGCTCTTGGGGGATTTACAACGATCCTAAGACCCGATACATGTTTGAGAGTTATGACAAAAAACTCATCGTTTTCGCGTTTTAGGGTCATTTTCATGAGTTATTGGCCACAGTTTTGGGGTTCCAGGGTGATTTACAACGACCCTAAGAGCCGATACATGTTTGAGAGTTATGACCAAAAACTCTTCGTTTTTCACGTTTTATGGCCGTTTTCGCGAGCTATTGCACACTGTTTTGGCGCTCTTGGGGGATTTACAATGATCCTAAGACCCGATACATGTTTGAGAGTTATGACCAAAAACTCTTCGTTTTTCACGTTTTATGGCCGTTTTTGTGAGCTATTGCACACTGTTTTGGCGCTCTTGGGGGAGTTACAACGATCCTCAGACCCGATACATGTTTGAGAGTTATGACCAAAAACTCATCGTTTTCGCGTTTTAGGGTCATTTTCATGAGTTATTCCACACTATATTGGTGCTCCACGGGGATTTGCATGGACCATTAGACCCGATGCATGTTTAAGGGGATGACCAACAATTCGTCGTTCTTGTCTTTTATGACTGTTATCGTGAGCTATTCCACAGTTCTAGGGTTTCAGGGCGAATTACAACGACCATTAGACCCGATACATGTTTGACAATTTTAACCAAAAAATGCCGATTTCGCATATTATGGCCGTTTTCATGAGTTATTGCCCTCAGTTTGGGGGTTCCAGGGTGATTTACAACGACCCTAAGATCCAATGTATGCTTGAGAATTATGACCAAAAACTCGTCGTTTTTCACGTTTATGGCCGTTTTCGTGAGCTATTGCACACTATTTTGGCGCTCTTAGAGGATTTACAACGATCCTAAGACCCGATACATGTTTGTGAGTTATGACCAAAATCTCATCGTTTTTCACGTTTTATGGCCGTTTCCGTGAGCTATTGCGCACTATTTTGGCGCTCCTCGGGGATTCGCATGGACCATTACACCCGATGCATGTTTAAGGGGATGACCAACAATTCGTCGTTCTTGTGTTTTATGACCGTTTTCATGAGCTATTCCACAGTTCTAGGATTTCCGGGCGAATTACAACGACCACTAGACCCGATACATGTTTGACAATTTTAAGCAAAAAATGCCGATTTCACATATTATGGCCGTTTTCATGAGTTATTACCCTCAGTTTCGGGGGTTCCAGGGTGATTTACAACGACCCTAAGATCCAATATATGCTTGAGAATTATGACGAAAAACTCGTCATTTTCCACGTTTTATGGCCGTTTTCGTGAGCTATTGCACACTGTTTTGGCGCTCTTGGGGGAGTTACAACGATCCTAAGACCCGATACATGTTTGAGAGTTATGACCAAAAACTCATCGTTTTCAAGTTTTAGGGTCATTTTCATGAGTTATTGCCCACAGTTTTGGGGTTCCAGGGTGATTTACAACGACCCTAAGAGCCGATACATGTTTGAGAGTTATGACCAAAAACTCTTCGTTTTTCACGTTTTATGGCCGTTTTCGCGAGCTATTGCACACTGTTTTGGCGCTCTTGGGGGATTTACAATGATCCTAAGACCCGATACATGTTTGAGAGTTATGACCAAAAACTCTTCGTTTTTCACGTTTTATGGCCGTTTTTGTGAGCTATTGCACACTGTTTTGGCGCTCTTGGGGGAGTTACAACGATCCTAAGACCCGATACATGTTTGAGAGTTATGACCAAAAACTCATCGTTTTCGCGTTTTAGGGTCATTTTCATGAGTTATTCCACACTATATTGGTGCTCCACGGGGATTTGCATGGACCATTAGACCCGATGCATGTTTAAGGGGATGACCAACAATTCGTCGTTCTTGTCTTTTATGACTGTTATCGTGAGCTATTCCACAGTTCTAGGGTTTCAGGGCGAATTACAACGACCATTAGACCCGATACATGTTTGACAATTTTAACCAAAAAATGCCGATTTCGCATATTATGGCCGTTTTCATGAGTTATTGCCCTCAGTTTGGGGGTTCCAGGGTGATTACAACGACCCTAAGATCCAATGTATGCTTGAGAATTATGACCAAAAACTCGTCGTTTTTCACGTTTTATGGCCGTTTTCGTGAGCTATTGCACACTATTTTGGCGCTCTTAGAGGATTTACAACGATCCTAAGACCCGATACATGTTTGTGAGTTATGACCAAAAACTCATCGTTCTTCACGTTTTATGGCCGTTTCCGTGAGCTATTGCGCACTATTTTGGCGCTCCTCGGGGATTCGCATGGACCATTACAACCCGATGCATGTTTAAGGGGATGACCAACAATTCGTCGTTCTTTGTGTTTTATGACCGTTTTCATGAGCTATTCCACAGTTCTAGGATTTCCGGGCGAATTACAACGACGATTAGACCCGATACATGTTTGACAATTTTAAGCAAAAAATGCCGATTTCACATATTATGGCCGTTTTCATGAGTTATTACCCTCAGTTGGGGGTTCCAGGGTGATTTACAACGACCCTAAGATCCAATATATGCTTTAGAATTATGACCAAAAACTCGTCATTTTCCACGTTTTATGGCCGTTTTCGTGAGCTATTGCACACTGTTTGGCGCTCTTGGGGGATTTACAACGATCCTAAGACCCGATACATGTTTGTGAGTTATGACCAAAAACTCATCGTTTTCGCGTTTTAGGGTCATTTTCATGAGTTATTCCACACTATATTGGTGCTCCACGGGGATTTGCATGGACCATTAGACCCGATGCATGTTTAAGGGGATGACCAACTATTCGTCGTTCTTGTGTTTTATGACTGTTATCATGAGCTATTCCACAGTTCTAGGGTTTCTGGGCGAATTACAACGACCATTAGACCCGATACATGTTTGACAATTTTAACCAAAAAATGCCGATTTCGCATATTATGGCCGTTTTCATGAGTTATTGCCCACAGTTTTGGGGTTCAGGGTGATTTACAACGACCCTAAGATCCAATATATGCTTGAGAATTATGACGAAAAACTCATCGTTTTCCACGTTTTATGGCCGTTTTCGTGAGCTATTGCACACTGTTTTGGCGCTCTTGGGGGATTTACAACGATCCTAAGACCCGATACATGTTTGTGAGTTATGACCAAAAACTCATCGTTTTCGCGTTTTAGGGTCATTTTCATGAGTTATTCCACACTATATTGGTGCTCCACGGGGATTTGCATGGACCATTAGACCCGATGCATGTTTAAGGGGATGACCAACAATTCATCGTTCTTGTGTTTTATGACTGTTTTCATGAGCTATTCCACAGTTCTAGGGTTTCAGGGCGAATTACGACGACCATTAGACCCGATACATGTTTGACAATTTAACCAAAAAATGCCGATTTCGCATATTATGGCCGTTTTCATGAGTTATTGCCCACAGTTTTGGGGGGTTCCAGGGTGATTTACAACGACCCTAACACCCGATACTTGTTTGAGAGTTATGACCAAAAACTCGTCGTTTTCACGTTTTATGGCTGTTTCCGTGAGCTATTGCGCACTGTTTTGGCGCTCTTGGGGGGATTTACAATGATCCTAAGACCCGATACATGTTTGAGAGTTATGACCAAAAACTCATCGTTTTCGCGTTTTAGGGTCATTTTCATGAGTTATTGCCCATAGTTTGGGGTTCCAGGATGATTTACAACGACCCTAAGACCCGATACATGTTTGAGAGTTATGACCAAAAACTCTTCGTTTTTCACGTTTTATGGCCGTTTTGTGAGCTATTGCACCTGTTTTGGCGCTCTTGGGGGAGTTACAACGATCCTAAGACCCGATACATGTTTGAGAGTTATGACCAAAAACTCATCGTTTTCGCGTTTTAGGGTCATTTTCATGAGTTATTCCACACTATATTGGTGCTCCATGCGGATTTGCATGGACCATTAGACCCGATGCATGTTTAAGGGGATGACCAACAATTCGTCATTCTTGTGTTTTATGACTGTTATCATGAGCTGTTCCACAGTTCTAGGGTTTCAGGGCAAATTACAACGACCATTAGACCC
>CAJUXJ010001427.1:0-24093 GCA_910589775.1 Avena eriantha
ATCATAACTTTTTAGCTATCCCACATGACCAGTTGCCAAAAATATTTGCAAACACGCATGGTGAATGAATAATGCTAGTCGCTACTTGGATGACTGGCCATATAGAACAACAAACTTGCATTCAAAGAAAAAGTGTTTAATTGTCTCATCATGATGACAGAAGACACACTTTAAAATTTCCATGTCGGTTTCGCTTTGATAGGTTATCTTTAGTAAATTACCCCGTTTCGCAGATACCATGCAAAGATTTTAATTTTTAGTGGTATCTCCATTTTCCAAAAATTTAGTATTAAGGATTGACATTTTAGAAATGGATGCGCTCTATACATGGAGTGCACAGAGAATTTACCATTCTCATGTAGGCTCCAGCGAAATTTATCAGTACTTTGCGATATATTGGATGATTGCCAATCTTTCCAGAAGAGCGTTGCATGCCGCAAGTCTTGGGCTAATTAGATTCCTCCTGAACATCACATTAGTGGAGATATCTTCATCACCATGGCTATAGTATCACTCTTATGATGTACAATATATTACATAGCTAGATATTTTTCCGAAGAGTGGTATTTTCTAGCCACTTACCCATCCAGAACCCGATCTCCGCGCTATCCTTGGTAGAAGATTCAAAGCGGAAGAAATATTTCTTCGTTGCCATAAGACCATTTGAGCAAATATATTTTCTCTTAAGGATGGTTTGCCGAGTCCTGATGCATACATAAACTTTCATTACAACATAGACGTTGGGTCCTGATACTTATAGACGCCAAAGCACAGTCTAGTCGCCGTGCTCGCGCGCTAGCACCGCAAAAAAGCTGGCAGAGTTAACTGCGTCGGGGTAAGTGCAATGGCGGGACTTTTTTTTGGCACTGCACAACGTCATTCGCCGACCTAGCGCTTTCGCGGCGCGACAAAGGATGTGTCTCACTATATTGTAGGTTAGCACTTCATACATGCCGTGGCAGCTATGAGCCGACGGAACAATATGGTGCCGCTCTACGCTCACAGAAAACTGTAATATAAATTACACATAATAATTTTAATATCATAGCACAAACTCGATATATATAGCATAATAGAATATCTAACACATACATCGTACCACTACAAAAGACAACCGGTTTTGACACATCCATCATATAAGTTTTCAAAAGAAGTTTAAGTGTGATCGACTTCACACAGATTAACTTAATCTTCGACCAACGGGGAACCCATCTCTTCTAGGGTAGAATCCGAAGGAAATTGGAGTGAACCGAAACGTGTTTCGGATAAAAAAGGATTTAACAATATGTATTTTATATTATTTCTTAGAATTAATAATAAAATAAATATTTAAATTAAATTTATGGGCAAACTTCCCTAATGGGCTAAGTCCCCGGAGGGAACAAGGCCCAGAGGCAAGGCACCATGGGGTAGTCGCCGCTGCCTTAGAGAGCGCGCGGTGGGGCCACTCGGGCGCTGGCATCCCATGGGCCGCGCGGGGCCCACTACCCCCGGCCGGATGGCTCTCCTCCTCCGCCTACCCCTCCTATCCCTTTAGTCCCACCCCGGGGTTTCCCCTATATAAGAAGGTCTATATGGGAGGAAAAAGGACACACACAGAACACAATAATATCTAAGGAAATTTCTTAGGGAGTTCTCTCTCTTTTTCTCTTGCAACTGGGGCCCTAGTAAGGGCTACACAGCAGGAGACTGCTTTGCTATACAACGTCGTTGTGCTACGGTGATTCCGGCCAGGATATCTACTTCCGCTTCATTGCTGGATCAAGGAGAACCAGAGTCTTCGCCGAACACCGTATGTGTGCGAGACCTTGGGGGTGCTTCCAATAGTGACACCGGGATCATCGTGCAAGGACCACAGGTGACTTGCGAGGAGCTTTGCGACCTTGAGGTCGGTGCGAGTATGACTACATCATCCATGTTCCGCATATACGTTAATACTTTCGGTCTACAAAGGTATGTTACAAATGAAGCATCTCTCCAATACATTATTACTCGTAGATAGATCTTGGACATATTGGTGTTACACTAGTCAGGGATGAAACCCTTCAGTTGACACCAATTGTTACGGTGACTCCGGTGCTACTCATCATATTACCGGCGAGCTTAACAACTTGATTGTTCTCGTCACGTACAATGGCTAAGACATGGTGAACATTGCAAGCAGGCAAGTGATACGTCCATTTTGCATCACTATTCTATGTCATAATTCACTGTATTCATTGATATATTTCATATTGAGAGGTGATACTTATGTATTTCATCTGTTTTTGCATGGTTGATGACTTTTGGGAGCATGGACCGTTGCAGTCAGGATTCTGATGGAAAAGGTGTTGTTTGGAGGCAAAATTCGAGAAGATCATAAAATCCGAGAAAATATACGGAAAATCCTATTTTTCCAGAAGACTAAGGATGCCAGAAGACGGAGTGGAGATGGGCCATAGGGGGCCCACACCACCCCCTAGCGCGGGCAGCCCTAGGCCGTGCCAGCAGGTGGTGTGGCCGCCCTGGCCCACCTCTGGCTCTCTCCTCTGGCGTATATCATCCTCCCGAAACCCTAAGACTTGGGGAGCGACCCAAAAAGATTCCTCTGCCTCTGCGGGGCGGAAAACACCGAGAGAGAAAGATCTCTCCGGTAGACAGATTTCTGCCGGAGGAATTCCTTCCCGGAGAGGGGAGATCGTCGCCATCAACACCACCATCAAGCTGGACTTCATCGGGATCATCATCATCATCATCATCATCATCATCACCATCATCACCATCAGCACCCTCATCATCATCTCCATATTGCTGTAACAATTGGTTGAATCTTCCATAGTTCATAGGGGAAACTTTCCCGGTGTTGATTACTCTTTATAGTTGATGCTATTGAGTGAACCGTTGAATTATTGTTTATGTTTAGATTGTTATACATCATTATTCCATCTCTGATCATGATCCATATGATGTCTTGTGAGTAGTTCGTTTTGTTCTTGAGGACATGGGAGAAGTCTTGTTGTTAGTAGTGGAGTTGTCTTGAGAAAGATTCAATAGATTGTTATTTAAGTTGTGGTGTACTTCTTCTAGTGGTGTCATGTGAACGTCGACTACATGACACTTCACCTATATGGGCCTAGGAGAATGCATTGTGTATTTGGCTACTATCGTAGAGGTTGCCGGAGTGATAGAAACCTGAACCCCCGTTAGGAAACTATTGCACAAGGGACGTAAGGGTCTTAGAGTTTAAAGCTGTGGTTAGGTTTCTACCTTAATTATTTTCTTGTACTTACGGATGTTTGCAAGGGGTATAATCACAAGTATGTATTAGTCCTAGGAAGGTCGGTACATTAGCACAGGTTCACCCACACAACACTTAGCAAGCTAAAGAAGATTAATCAACTATATGAAGCGAAAGCACTTGACAGTCTTCTCATGTGTCCTCGAGAACGTTTGGTCATCTTAAGTAATACAACCGGCTTGTCCTTTGCTACATAAAGGATTGGGCCACTTGCTGCATTTATTCCTAGTATCTTTTATTTACTCGTACTTTGTTTACTTGCTTTATCGAAAACCCCTAAAAATCTGTTTGCTAAGTATTTGTAGAGAATTCCTGATCCATACCACTAGCCAGCACCTTCTGCTCCTTGTTGGGTTCGACACTCTTACTTATCGAAAATACTGCGATACACCCCCTATACTTGTGGGTCATCAAGACTATTTTCTAGCGCCGTTGCCGGGGAGTGAAGCGCTATTGGAGAGTGGAACTGGTAAAGAAAACTTCTACTGTGAGTATTGTTTACTTCTGCTAGTTGCTTTATTTCGTTATGGATAATTCGCTGAGTTTCTTATTTGGTAATGCTACTACCACTGCTAAGGTAGTAGATAAGCCACCACCTGCTGAGAATGATGTTTTTAAAGTACCTACAAGAATTATTGATCGTGTTATGGATAACTACTATGTTGGGGATGGAACTGTCCATCCCGGTGATCATTTACTCTTTATACACGAATTATGCGGGTTGTTCAAGTGTGCAGGTATTACTATAGATCAAGTTAAGAAGAAGTTATTCTCATTATCACTGAAAGGAAGAGCTGAGGAATGGTATAAGCTGCTGAAGAATGGTCAAGCTCTGGAATGGGAGGAAATAGTACCTCTCTTTTATTCAAAGTTTTATCCTCCTAGTGAGATTCATAAAGATCAGAATCAAATATACAACTTTTGGCCTCTTGATGGAGAGAGTACAGCTCAAGCTTGGGGGAGATTGAAGCTACTAATGCTCAAATGTCCCATTCATGAGCTCCCCAACAATATTATTATCAACAACTTTTATGCAAGACTCCCTTTACATGACAAAGATTTATTGGATGCTTCTCGTGTTGGATCATTCACTCGTATGGAAGAAGAAGCTAAATGGGATCTTCTGGACCGTATTCAAGACAATGCTGAAGCATGGGAGAATGACAAAGGTAGAAAGTCAGGTATAAATAATGATTATGAATGCATTGAATCTTTTATGGGAACGGATGACTTTCAGAATATTAGTAATGCTTATGGTCATGATTTGCAAGTTATTACGAATTGCTTTAGAGCTTTTGCTTCTTATATTGAAATTCCAAAAAGGGGATGGAATAAGTACCATGCACCTTATAAAGATATTGTTGACTGTGTTCCTATTGGGAGCACTGAGTGTTGCATTATTGATCATATCTTACCTGAACCTTATATCGAGAAGATTCCCTTCCCAGATAAGGTAAAGGATCATCATATGATAACTAATGTAATCACTAAAAGTGAAAAGAGAACTGTAAAACCTGATGAATGAATAAACGTTGAACCTGTGGTAGCAATTGTGAAAGACCTTGTCACTAAAAGCATAGAAGATGGACACATAGTCTTTTGTGGGGATGCTTCTAATATTGTTTCACATCCTAATAGAACTAAAAAAGCTAGTGTCCCTGTGCTTTCTGTTAGAATTGGTGATCATTGCTATTATGGTTTATGTGATATTGGTGCAAGTTCTAGTGCTATTCCTTATGAGCTTTACAGAGAAATTATGCATGAAATCAGTCCCTGCAAATTGGAAGAGATTGATGTGGTTATTCACCTTGATAATAGAGAGACCATCTCTCCAATTGGTATTGTACGAGACGTTGAAGTTCATTGTGGTAAGATTAAGTATCCTGCTAATTTTCTAGTACTTGGTTCAGCTGCTAGTCAAACTTATCCTATCATTTTTGGTAGACCTTTCTTGAGTATTTGTGGAGCTATTATTGATTACAAGAGGGAGAAAATCTTGACTAAGTTTGATGGGGAATCTTATGATTTTAATTTTTCGAAATTTGCTAAAGAACCTTGCGAAGAGGAAACCCATAATGAGGATTTTAAAGTTGAACAACTTGCTTCTATCTCTCTTGCTCTTAACAATGCTTTGCAGCAATTTATGGAAGATCACGAAAGTGAGATCTTCATGGAAGAAAGGAATGAGATTGACAAGATTCTCCGCCGTCAACCCTAGATGCTAAAGCATGACTTGCCCGTAGAAGACTTGGGTACCACGTGCCACCTAAAAAGGATCCGATTTTCGATCTAAAACCTCTCCCTGATGATCTTAAATATGCTTATATTGATGATAAAAAGATATATCCTGTTATTATTAGCTCTAAACTTTCAGGAAAGGAAGAAGAAAGGTTGTTGGAGGTTTTGAAGAAACACCGAGGAGCTATGGGCTATACTCTGGATGATATAAAAGGGATTTCACCTACTATATGTCAGCATTCTATCAACATAGAACCAGATGCGAAGCCAGTAGTGGAGCACCAACGACGTTTAAATCCTAGGATGAAGGAAGTGGTAAGGAATGAGGTATTGAAACTCCTTGATGCTGGTATTATTTACCCTATTGCTAATAGTGAATGGGTTAGTCCTGTTCATTGTGTTCCTAAAAAGAGAGGTATTACTGTTGTTCCTAATGATAATGATGAGCTTATTCCTCAAAGAATAGTGGTAGGCTATATGATGTGCATCGATTTTAGGAAAGTTAATAAAGTTACTAAGAAAGATCACTACCCGCTTCCTTTTATTGATCAAATGTTGGAAAGATTGTCTAAAAAGACCCATTTTTGTTTTCTTGATGGTTACTCTGGTTTCTCTCAAATTGCTGTTAAACAACAAGATCAATAAAAAACTACTTTTACTTGCCCTTACGGAACTTATGCTTATAGACGTATGCCTTTTGGTTTATGTAATGCTCCTGCTACTTTTCAAAGGTGCATGTCTGCTATCTTTCATGGTTTTTGTGAGGAAATTGTAGAAGTTTTCATGGATGACTTTTCTGTCTATGGAACTTCTTTTGATAATTTTCTGCACAACCTTGATAAAGTTTTGCAGAGATGTGAAGAAACTAATCTTGTTCTTAATTGGGAGAAATGCCACTTCATGGTTAATGAAGGAATTGTTCTTGGGCATAAAGTTTCTGGAAGAGGCATAGAAGTTGATAGAGCTAAGGTTGAGGCAATTGAGAAGATGCCATGTCCAAGAGACATCAAAGGTATTCGTAGTATCCTTGGTCATGCTGGTTTCTATAGGAGGTTTATTAAAGACTTTTATAGGATATCAAAACCCCTCACTAATCTTCTTTAAAAAGATGTACCCTTCGTTTTTGATGATGATTGTAAGGAAGCTTTTGAAACTCTTAAGAAGGCTTTAACTACATCCCCTATTGTTCAACCACCTGATTTGAGTTTAACCTTTGAAATAATGTGTGATGCTAGTGATTTTGCTGTAGGTGCTGTCCTTGGGCAACGTATTGATAAAAAGTTAAACGTTATCCATTATGCTAGTAAGACTCTAGACGCTGCTCAAAGGAATTATGCTACTACTGAAAAGGAATTTCTAGCTGTTGTTTTTGCTTGTGATAAGTTTAGGCCCTATATTGTGGACTCAAAAGCATTGTTCAGAAAATCGTCTGAATCAACGATTAATCTAGGGACCTAACCATGTCGATTACCACTAATCGGTTATGTTAATCCTTTAGCCCGACTAATAGCTCTGACAGACCGATTACTAGGTATATTCTCGATTAACTACTACACTTGGTCAAAAAAGTTGCAAAATTTTGAACGCATATCGACCGTCCAACTGCTAGCCCGCCGCAATGAAGTAGGTTTTGCAAAGCTCCCGATCGATTCCCGCATCCAAGAGCTCGATTCCCGCCTGCACCAACTAGTACCCTAGGTAGGTGGTGGGAGAAGAGTCGCTCGTGACCTTGAAGATTAGGTCAGAGAGGAGAACCGTATGTGTTTTAGTGGGCTTTTGGGCTCTAGATAAGTAGGGTTGGGCATATAATGTCCCCTATACTATTTATTTATTATATACATGTGTTTTAGGTGCTAATTTGTGTAGGTTTCACCGATTAATAGCCGACCAATTAAATCAGTTAATCACTCGAATTCTGATTAGTCGCTACTCCCAAGCCGACCGAGCAGTTAACGATTACCGATTTCCTCACCATTACTCAAAAGTCACCATTCATACTAATCATGCTGCTATTAAATACCTTATGACGAAGAAGGATGCTAAGCCTAGGCTTATTAGATGGGTGCTGCTTTTACAAGAGTTTGATCTACATATAGTAGATAGGAAGGGTGATGAAAACCCTGTAGCTGATAATCTATCTTGATTGGAAAACATCTCTTTTGACCCTATGCCTATTAATGATAGTTTTCCAAATGAACAGTTAGTTGCAGTAGGGGTAAGCTCGTGAGGGAGCCCTTGGTACGCTCATTATGCTAACTTTATTGTCTCCAAGTATTTGCCTCCAACTTTTACAGCTCAGCAAAGAAGCAAGTTCTTCTATGATTTGAGGCATTATTTTTGGGATGACCCACACTTATACAAAGAAGGAGTGGATGGTATTATGCGAAGATGTGTTCCAGAATATGAACAAAAGGATATATTGCGTAAATGTCATGGTAGTGCTTATGGAGGACATCATGCAGGAGATAGAACTACACAAAAGGTGCTACAAGCAGGTTTCTACTTGCCTACCCTTTTTAAAGATGCAAGAAAATTTGTTTTATCTTGTGACGAGTGTCAGCGTGTTGGTAATATTTCTAGACGCAATGAAATGCCTATGAACTACTCTCTAGTTATTGAACCTTTTGATTGCTGGGGATTTGACTTTATGGGTCCTTTCCCTCCATCGAAAGGTTATACTCATATTCTTGTTGCCATTGATTATGTTACTAAGTGGGTAGAAGCCATTCCTACGAAGAGTGCTGACGAGGAAACCTCTCTAAAAATGCTTAAGGATGTTATCTTTCCTAGGTTTGGAGTGCCTAGGTATCTCATGACTTATGGGGGTTCTCATTTCATTCATGGTGGTTTTAGAAAGACCCTTGCTAAATATGATGTTAATCATAGAATTGCTTCATCTTATCGCCCCCAAACTAGCGGGCAAGTAGAGTTATCAAATAGAGAAATTAAATCCATCTTGCAAAAGACTGTTAATAGATCTAGAAAAAACTGGGCTAAAAAGTTGAATAATGCTTTATGGGCTTATAGAACTGCTTACAAAAATCCTATGGGGATGTCTCCTTATAAAATGGTTTATGGGAAAGCTTGTCACCTACCCTTAGAATTAGAACACAAAGCTTACTGGGCAGTTAAAGAACTAAATAGAGATTGTAAGCTCGTTGGTGAGAAAAGATAATTTGACTTAAGTTCTTTAGATGAATGGAGGAGTGAAGCCTATGAAATGCTAGGCTCTTCAAGGAAAAAGTTAAAAGATGGCATGACAAGCGAATACTTAAGAGAGAATTTCATGTTGGGGAGAGAGTTCTATTGTATAGGTCCCGTCTCAGATTTTTTGCAGGAAAGCTACTGTCAAAATGGGAAGGACCTTTCATTATTGAAGAAGTCTACCGTTTAGGAGCAATAAAAATATCTTCTTTAAAAGATAATACTACACAAGTAGTTAATGGGTAGCAACTCAAGCACTATATTGTGGGAGATTCTTACAATGAAGATGTTGATGCCTTTCAAGTTATAAATCCGGAGAAATTCATCAAGGACCAAATTCAGAGATCTGCAGAGTCTGTTTTCAAATAGGTAACAGTTCTGGTAAGAAAAGTTCCGCGAAAATACAATCCAACTATATTTTTGCAGTTTTTAGTCAATATGGAAAGTTACGGAGCGAAAAAGGGACGGAAACGGAGCCAGGGTGGCCCACACCACCCTGTGGCGCGGGCCCACTGTAACTACCTCGGTGAATTACGCTCTTAGTTACATGCCTGGATGAGCGAAAGTGGTTAAAATAGTACGGTGGGGCCTAGGGCCACTCACGGTAGACCTTTCGGACATCCTAACCACTTTCAGAACATCGGGACAAGAACGAGCGGCGTAATCGGCAGGCGAAGGGATCAACTACATACACAAGTGAGTATGTATGCAAGCCACATACAACAGTTCTCAGAGCCACTCCATCTAAAAGAAATAGAAATATTGCAACGCCATACGGCGAGATTCAAATATCCTAGATAGAGATAATATTTTAGGATAGCACCTCATACATCAAACATCAGAGTATCAGGCGGAAGCGGAAAACAAGATCCGAGTACGGATAATAAGCAAATCGGCATAAGATGCCACATAAATAGACACATCCCGCCCACAGATCCCACGGATCCCCGTTCCCGGAATCTCTACACCGAGTGATCGTTGCCAACATCATCTATCTCTTCCACCCAGTCTCCTTCTTGCGAGTACACCTGTTCATCTGAATCAAACAATTTATCGCGTGAGCCCTAGGGGTACTCAGCAAGTCTTTATGCCACTAAAGGGGACACAACCTGGGGTGACGCAATTGCAGCAAAAGATAATATCTAACAATTCTATAGATACTCGCTAACCATCCGCCTAACCAATGATAGACGGATGTCCGTGAATTAAGAACAACTGTTATAACAGTATAATTAACAGATCCATCCTCCTCCTCGCTTACCAACGAGGAAGCGGACGAACAACACCCCATCCGTTGGCAGTTTTATTAACCATTCCATGAGTATTGCACTATTTACTAATCAGATACTTAGTCAGGTTAAAAGCGGTACTTTAGTTATACTTTTCTATGATCGAGAAACTGTGCTCCAAGTCGTCCATAACCGCGGACACGGCTTTCAGAAAGATGTAACCTGCAGGGGTGCACGAATAGCAACACACACTCGATCAACCTCGGAAAAACCAACTCAAAACCCAATGAGGCATTCACGACAAAGCAATCACAGGATTCAGAAATATTTCAGGGGGCCACCCCATTAAGCTACCCGCAACGAAGCTAGCTGACTCCGAGACGGACTCAAGGTTTGTGTGGACGGCGGTAAACGACTGGGAACCCGAAAATGTAACTGGGCTTGTCGATACAGCGAAAACGTGTCATGATCCAAAACAGTACAGGTGCTCCTCGCACAATCTTAAATAAAGCAGTAACATGGCATAAGTACAGGATAGTAATAAAGCCCCAAACTAATTGTGGCCCCAAGAAATAAGAATGAATCAAGCTCTGGCTTAGGGGGGGTCCATAAGACCTCTCGGATGTGGATAGTGCGAATAAACAAGGAACAGGAATCAAGTACTCGGGGTCCTATGGGACACAAGTGAGCATGAAACCCAAATAGCAGATATTGCTCACCGGTGCCTCTTTCATTAGTTATCCCATTACTACTCAGGTTAAGTTGTTTAGGTACCTCGTTATCCATCATACACTCACATACCCTACACATGCTTTTCTACGACTCGCATGGCTCAAACAACTCCTGTAGTAATGGCTCATGGGATGGAGGAACAAGCTTCGGTGGGGTTTAAAAATAAAGGCTATGTAGTACTTGGGATTCAATTTAATGCAATCGCGACTCAATGATGCAAGAATAAGATAGAGGCAATAGGTACTATATGTATGCAAGCATGTGGCAGTGCTTGCCTGGCAGCTCAGTTGAAGCGGGAGATGGATCTGGGTAGTACTCCTGTGATTCCTGGTAATTCTCCTGCTGGGCGTCTATTCGAAGAAGAACCAAACAAACAAAAGCCAACATAAATAAAGTGCACAAGTATATGAATTAAAATGCGACAAGCAAACAAGCATGCCATGATGAATGATGCACAATTTACATGGCATTAAAGTAGCATGGCAAGGGTGAGGTGTGGTACAAGAATAAAGCATTTTATTAATTACTTAGCCAAGTTTTATTGTCATAAACAGTTCTGATTTTTAAATATGGCATGAGGCATGCTTCAATTCAGAACAAGGAATGCATAGATAGAACGGGCTCGTCGCGCTGATCGATTTAGACATATTATTTGACAAATTTGGAGTTATAGAATTAAAGTTATTAATTTATTAAGAAAAAGGGCATTTTATTGTAATTTTTAATTATCTCGAAAAATTAAAGTGCTCAAACATTATTTTGAATGGCATATTTGAAATCCTCACATTTTTCTGATTCAAAAACCTATATCATTTGTATTATTTGGATTGATAATTTAAAAGTTATTTAAAATCTGATTTGAATTTGAATTTAAACTTTTCCTGAAAATGTTTTATTTACACAGAAATTGAAAATACTTTTTATACTCAGGCGAGTTCAGCCCTAGCCACTGACGGGTGGGCCAGCGCTGAACGAGCGGAAAAGACGCGCCGAAAACTTTTCACACCAGGACCTTCCTTAGCCGCAACCGCCGACAGGTGGGGTCGGGCTCAGCGGGGCCACGCACGCGCGTCGCCCAGTAGGGACGTGACACCTGGGTGGTCCAGGGGTGAGCGGTGGTGTTTCCTAGAAAACCGAGGGGCCTCTTCAAAATAAAACGGCGACGAATGACAGGTGGGGCTACGGGGGCTATGGGTTCAGGCGGGAAAAAGGCCAGGGGGCTAAGTGCAAAAGGGCGTCGGCTGTGGCTGCTCGCTGACGGGAAAAGGTTTGCCGGCGGCGTATCTGGCCGTCTTCTGTCGATGGTGGCGATGTATCCGCTGGACGAAACGCGTCGACCCAAAAATGAAAAATGTAGAGGGGACAACGGGCTACATCTTTCATGCAGGGAGCATCTCCGGAGGGTGGGTGTGCTGGCCGGGCTTCGCTGAGGAACAGAGGGCCAGAGGGATCTGAGGCTGTTGCTGACAGCCCATGCACGGCACGCGGTGGCGCGCAGAGCGTTCGTCGGAGTGCGGCGGAGCTACGGCGCAGGAGGAAGGGGGACCATGTCTAGGAGATGCGGGGGCTCACCGCGGTGTCGCCGGCATGGTCGTACGCGCGGAGGTGGTGGAGATCTGGCGGCAGGCTCGCGGTCGTTGAGCTCAGGTTGCGGCGGTGCACGGCGGCGGCAGGCTTGTTCCGGCGAGGCTCTGGTCCCGGGCTGGTACGAGGCGAAGAAGGGGAAGTAGATGACCTCGTCGGTGCTCCTGGCTGGGCTTGGAGAGCACCAGGGCGCACAGATCTCGAACTAGGCCGAAGGGTCTAGGGTTTTGCTAGGCGATGGACATGGTCTTCTAGGGAGGAAGGAGGGAGGAAGGTGGGGTGTCTGGGGCTCCAGGTCTCGACCTGAGGTGTGCTGGGGAGGTTGGGGTGATAAGAGAGAGAGGGGAGAGGCACATGGGGTGGTGCACTTTTTGGCAAAGTAGAGGGGTCTCGGTTGATCTCTCTCTTCCCTCTCTCTTGTTGTCTTGCTAAGGGAAGAAGGGAGGGGACCAGGGAAGAGGGCATGCGATGGCTGGTGGAGTACTTGCCAAGAAAAGAAAGAGGGGTAGCTCGGGTCTAGCTAGGGAGGGGGCTCAGATTAGAGAGGGGTTATAGCTAGGGTGGTTAGGGTTTGAGTAGAGAGGAAAAGAGGAAAGGCTAGGTTAGGGTTTGAGCATGAACAAATAAAGAGCAAGCAAAAGGTTGGGGTTTGGGTGATGGTTAAGGAGAGAGAAGGTGGAAGAGAGAAAATAATGGTTTAGGGTTTTCTTTAATGTGGCATGATCATGTGTAAAGGAGAAAAGGTGAGGAAGATACCTCACATGATCATGCATGGCATTCCACATGTGAGAGAGGCTTGATGGGCACATGGCAAGATCAAACCAACAAGGTGGAAAAGTTTGAGAGAGAAGAGAAGCTCAAAAGAGATAAACCACCCAAAGATCCAAGTAAAATCCAAAAGAATAGAATGTGGTGGTGCTTGCATGGCCCATGCATGTGCAATAAATGCCATGTGTTACTTTGTGAAAACTATACTAATACAACATGGCATTATCTACATGCATCCCCAAAATATGGAGTAGAGCCAAACTAAAGAAAATATAATTTGATCCATCCCACCCACATGAGCTAGAATAAATATCAAAGGAAAAATACAAGCCCATGGGTAAATAGGATGGTGGTTTTATAAGGTGCTGAAAAGAAAGGTGTTGGAGTTGAATAAAAGATATGCCCCCAACTCAACTTGGGCATTAAACAATATATCAATAACCAAATACAATATCAAAAGGCAAATACAATTAATAATGCATAAGAGAGAAGAACCAAAGAAAAAGGGTTTTATACGATGCTCAAATGCAACGTAGCATGATGACATGAGCATGATATAATTATGATGCAACAATTGTATATAGGAAGTAGCCATTATATTACTAGACCAAGTAGCATTACCATTGTTAGACAATTGGGATGCTACAACTCTCCCCCACTAAACAGGAATCTCGCCCCGAGATTCTAGGAAGAAGAAGAAGACTCAAAGAGGGTAGGATACTTGGCACGGAGCTCATCTTCACGTTCCCAAGTGGCTTCATCAACGGAATGGTGCGACCACTACACCTTGCAGAACTTGATGGACTTGTTGCGATTCCTTCTTTCTGCGACTTCAAGGATTTTTATGGGGTGTTCTTGATAAGACAGGTCTTCTTGGAGATTGATGAGTTCATGGTCCACGGTCCTGCCGGGATCCTTGAAGCACTTCTTGAGTTGAGAGATGTGGAAAACATCATGGACCTTGAGTTTTTCAGGGAGCTCAAGAGCATAAGCAACTTCTCCTCTCCTTCCACGAATTTTGAAAGGACCGATATATCTAGGAGCCAGTTTTCCTTTGATACCAAAGCGGTGCGTGCCTCTCACGGGAGTGACACGAAGGTAAACGAGATCACCAGGGACATACTCCATGTCCGTGTGCTTTCTGTCATAATTGCTCTTCTGGCGACTTTGAGCAATCTTCAGGTTTTGAAGAATGATGTGAACCTTCTCCTCCGCTTGGGTTACAATGTCGGGGCCAAACAATATTCTTTCACCTGCGCCCGACCAACCAATCGGAGTTCTACATTTGCGACCATAGAGAGCCTCAAATGGTGCCATCTTTAGACTTTTCTGGAAACTGTTGTTGTAAGAGAATTCAGCATAAGGAAGGCATTCTTCCCACTTCATGCCGAAAGAGATAACGCAAGCACGGAGCATATCTTCCAGAATCTGATTGATCCTTTCAACTTGTCCTTGCGACTGAGGGTGGTAAGCTGTGCTGAAGTTCAATTTTGTTCCCAAAGCATTTTGAAAACTTCCCCAGAACTTGGAAGTGAAGATGCTACCACGGTCTGAACTGATCTCAAGAGGAACCCCATACAGAGAGACAGTTCTGTTGATATAGAGTTCAGCCAACTGAATTGCAGAAATTGTTTCCTTGACTGGAAAGAAGTGAGCCACTTTAGACAGCCTGTCAATGACAAGAAAGATTGCATTGTTGCCCTTCTGCGACCTTGGAAAACCAGTGATGAAGTCCATCTCTACTTTCTCCCATTTCCATTCCGGAGGCTTCAATGGCTGTAGAAGACCGGAAGGTTTCTGATGGACAGCTTTAACTCTACGACAGACATCACACTCCGAGACATACTTGGCACAATATCGTTTCAACCCAGGCCACCAATATTGTGTTTTCAAGTCCATGTACATCTTAGTGCTGCCAGGGTGGATAGAAAGAACGGAATCATGCGCCTCCTTGAGAACTTGCTCTCTTAAACCCGGGTAGTTCGAAACAAACATCCGGTGTTCAAAGAAAAGAGTGCCTTGGTCGTCGACGTGGAAAGACTCATACTTCGGAAGCTGAATGTTGGAGATGATCTTTTTAGTGTAAGGATCACCAAGCTGAATGGAGCGAACTTTTTCTTCCAAGAGAGGTGTTGCCAGAAGGTTCAGGAGGTACCCTTGATCCACAATTTCAAGGTTGAGCTTGCGGAATTCCTCGCACAAGAGAGGCTGTTGTTCTTCCACCATGAGATTGTTGACATAAGCTTTTCGGCTGAGAGAATCGGCCATGACATTAGCTTTGCCCGGAGTGTAGTTGATGGTCAAATCGAAATCATTGATTGTTTCAATCCACCTCCTCTGACGAAGGTTGAGATCCGGCTGTGTGAAGATATACTTCAGACTCTTGTGATCAGAAAAGATCTCACAACGGTTGCCAAGCAAGTAATGCCTCCATACTTTCAAAGCAAAGACAACTGCTGCGAGTTCAAGGTCATGTGTAGGATAGTTGATCTCATGCGTCTTCAACTATCGAGAGGCATAAGCAACAACTTGTTTTTCTTGCATAAGGACCACACCCAATCCTTGCAATGAGGCATCGCAGAATATCTGGAAAGGCTTTGATGTATCTGGAGGAACCAAGACTGATGTGGAAGTGAGCTTCTCTTTGAGTGTTTCAAAGCTTGCTTGACATGCAGGAGTCCAAAGGTATTTCTTGCCTTTCTTGAGGAGATCGGTAAGAGGCTTCGCAATCTTCGAGAAATTTTGAACAAAGCGATAACAGTAACTGGCCAACCCAAGGAAACTCCGGACTTCTTTGACATTTATGGGTGGAAGCCATGTTGGAGATATGCCCAAGAGGCAATAATAAAGTGGTTATTATTATATCTTTATGTTTATGATAAATGTTTACATCCCATGCTATAATTGTATTAACCGGAAACATTAATACTTGTGTGTTTTGTAAACATAAAAGAGTCCCTAGTAAGCCTCTTGTTAAACTAGCTTGTTGATTAATGGATGATCATGGTTTCCTGATCATGGACATTGGATGTCGTTAATAACAAGATCATATCATTAGGAGAATGATGTGATGGACACACACCCGTAGTAAGCATAGCATAAGATCAAGTCATTAAGTTCGTTTGCTATAAGCTTTAAAATACATAGTAACCTAATCCTTCGACCATGAGGTTATGTTAATCACCATCACCGGATGGGTACTTTGATGACATCAAACACCGCTTCGTAACTGGGTGGTCATAAAGGTGTCATTGGGTATTCTGAAAGTATGTGTTGAAGCGCATGGACCAAGATTGGGATTTGTCCATCCATATGACGGATAGATATGCTCTGGGCCCTCTCGGTGGAATGTCATCTAATTAGCTTGCAAGCATGTGACTGGGTCACAAGGGATGACATAACATGGAACGAGTAAAGAGTACTTATCAGTAACGAGGTAGAACTAGGTATGGAGATACCGACGATCAAACCTCGGATAAGTAGAGTATCGCGTGACAAAGGGAATTGGTTTCGTATGTTAATGGTTCTATCGATCACGAAGTCATCGTTGAGTATGTGGGAGCCGTTATGGATCTCCAGATCCCGCTGATGGTTATTGATCGGAGAGGTGTCTCCATCATGTCTGCATATTCACGAACCGTAGGGTGACACACTTAAGGTTCGAAGTTGTTTTAAGTAGATATGGAATGTGCGTTGGAGACCGAATGTTGTTCGGAGTCTCGGATTGGATCCGGGACATCACGAGGAGATCCGGAATTGTCCGGAGAATAAGATTCATATATTGGGGATCATTTTCTAAGTTAGGAAATGTTCCGGAGTATTTGTATGGGATTCTAGAAGGTTTCGGAATGTTCCGGAAGGTTCTGGAAGATTTCTTGGAGTTTGCTTGAAAACCAAGAAAGGATCAAGGAATCCTTGTGGGGCAAGACAAGGAGTCGTGGGGGAGGAGGACTCCTCCCCCCTCCCAATCCGCCGGCCAAGGAGGGAGGGGAGTCCTACAAGGACTCCCCCTCCCATGGCGCCTCCCTCCTTTAAATAGAGGGGTGGAGGCGCCACCCCCTTGCCCCCTCCACTCCAAACCCTAGCCGCCTCTCTCCTCCTCCTTTCTTCTGCTCAGGCTTAGGCGAAGCCCTGCAGAATTCTCTACTCCACCACCACCACCACGCCGTCGTGCTGCTGGGATTCCGTGGAGAAGATCTACTACCTCCGCTGCTCGCTGGAACGAGGAGAGGAAGGTCTGCTTCGACTCCGCACGTGTGACCGACTGCGGAAGCGCTGCCGGAACGCGGCGCCGGAAGGATCGTCCACTCGATCTTGAGATCGGCAAGTGATCGACTACATCAACCACGAGATCCAATCTCGTAACGCTTTCGGATCTACAAGGGTTAGTACAGATCTATCTCGTTGCACATGTCTAATAGATTAGATCTTGGCTTTTATCTAGATTAGATCTGGGTTTTGTTCGTTCTTGCGGTAGAAATTTTTTGTTTTCCATGCTACGAACCCATCAGTGGTATCAGAGCCGTATCTATGCGTAGATCTGTTGCACGAGTAGAACACAATGGTTTTGTGGGCGTTGGTGCTCGTGCCGTCTTTTGCTTTGTGTACTTTGCATCTTGCGGTATGGTGGGATGAAGCGGCTCGGGCTAACCTTACATGTCATCGCACATGAGACTTGCTCCACGCTTGACGTGTAACTTGCTTTGCACAAGTGGCTTTGCGGGTGTCTGTCTCTCCCACCATAGTATAGATCCAATTTACACTTTGCACTTGATAGCACTTGTATCAACGTTGTGGTTCATTTCGTAGGTAAGATCCGTTCTTATTCGAAAGCCCCAAGCCACGTAAAACATGCAAAGAAAATTAGAGGCGTCTAACTTGTTTTTGCAGGGGTTTTGTGATGTGATATGGCCATCATGTGATTGTGATTATATTTGATGTATGCAATGATCCTTGTTGTAATATGGCAACCGGCAGGAGCCTAATGGTTGTCTTTAATTCTGTTAAGACCTGCGTGTCTATTCATCTTGTAATAGCTTTATTCCAAGTAGTTGTAATAGTTGCTAGTGATGATGGACAACCATGAAGCGGCGCCACTGACCTTGACGCCATGCTGGTGATGATGGAGATCATGTCCGTGCTTTGGAGATGGAGATCAAAGGCACAAGAAGAAAGGGCCATATCATATCACACTAATTATGAATTGCCTGTGATGTTAATCCTTTATGCATCTTGTATTGCTTAGATCGCGACGGTAGCATTATAAGATGATCCCTCTCACTAAATATCAAGTAATAAAGTGTTCGTCCTTAGTTGGCACCGTTGCTAAGACTCGTCGTTTCGAAGCATCTCGTGATGATCGGGTGTGATAGACTCTACGTGTGCATACAACGGGTGCAAGCCAGATTTGCACATGCGGAAACTAAGGTTAACCTTGACGAGCCTAGCATGTACAGACATGGTCTCGGAACACGGAATACCGAAAGGTAAAGCATGAGTCATATGGATGATATGATGAACATGTTGATTGTTCGCCTTTAAAGCTACATCATCTCACGTGATGATCGGACTTGGTGTAGTGGATTTGGTTCGTGTAATCACTAAAACAACTCGAGGGATGTTGTTTTGAGTGGGAGTTCATTTGTAATTTGGATTAGTCGAACTCAATTTATCATAAACACAATCAAAGTGAATTTGCATAGTTTGTTGTAGTCATTGGCATCCGTTCACCACCTTACGCTTAGTTATAGTTGAGATAGTGGAACTATAGAAATTCTGGATATTTACTTTACGAACTGGTATCGTATTGTTTTGAATGTCAATTTAAAGTTTATAAGTCCTATTGCAAACTTTCAGCAAACTCTATTTACTCCATGAAGTTTAATAAGTAGTATTAAATCAAGAGTAACAATTCCAGTGTTAGTATCTAATGTATCATGTTTGCCTCCATGATTCTTGATACTCAAAAGATTGTTTTTAATATCAAGTTTATCTAAGAGCTGAAAGCAATGTTTCAGAAACCATCATATGTGAAAGGTATTGCGATATCTAAAACAATGTGTTGGTTACAACATGATAGAGTATACGTCCTCATATTTGATGAGAATTTGTGAAGGTTGGAGACGCTAGTCGTCCTAATCCTCCAAAAGGTTTTGAAAAAGAAACATTATACTCGCAATTCACCTTTATAAGCTATAGCAGCTTGATCATGAAAGTTGTCATGATAAGGATGAATAGAAGATGTAAGTAAAATGTTTACTACACTAAAAGATTACTAAAGAATGGATTTTTGAAAGAACACCAAACATTTGATGATGGTGATCCACCTCAAAGTGCAAGTCCAAAGGTATTAGTAGTTGACTATATACGCTTTGTACCATGTGTCATGTTGATGACACCACTATTGATGTTGATAGATTCTTTTAAAAGAAAAGGAATTGCTGAAAGAGAATCTATAAAATATTTGGCAGAAAATAAAAGGTTGGAGATGTCCAACTTAGGCATATAGAAGATATACATGTTATGGTTGTATTCCTTGCTTGTTAAACAATGTGGTTCTTCGGTATTGGATACCGAATTGGTTGGTATGAAGTGTCATACAGGACAACACAATTCATGAACTGCAATGGCCTAAGTAACTAGCAAGAGAAAATGTGATGATGTTCATCGAAAACAAACAAAGGGTTGTTGTGTTGCTCGTTAACATCAAAGCTTGCCTTCAAGATTTGTTTCAATAATTGTTATTTTGATCAGGTATTATGACGACAAAAGGTTGTTCAAATAATTACCGTATTCCATAATAGATGGATAATATACAAGTCTGGTAGGAGAAATAACGACCATAAAACTAATGCTAAAATGTCGCAAGACAAATGATTGAAAGATCACTTGCGAAGTGACATCGCCGTTTAAATTATATTGAAAGGATATATGAAGAAACTCCATGTTGATGGATTTTTGGAGTCTTTGATTTGGATCAAATGACGCTTGTGATACTTTCCTGGAGATAATTAAAACTCCGTTCGTAGGCCAAAAGAGGAACGGACGACTAACTGATTGGAATTTGTACATATTGATGTATATAGTCCATTATGTGTAGTCGTGGGCGATGGATTTCAACTTCATATGCTTTCTCCGAAGATTTGAGTGAGTATATGTATATACTTACTCAATAAGGAAGAAGTATGAAACATTTGAAAAATGTTCAAAGACTTTCAAGATGAAGTGGAAAATCATTGTAACAAGAAAATAAAAGAGTTTATGATTGGATCATAAAGAAAGATGTTTGAGTTACAAGTTTAGCAAAACACCTAAGATTTGAGGAATCGTTCCATGGATTTGCATTTCCCAAAACACCATAGGAGTATGGAGTGTTCGAGATATGTAATGAAACCTTGTTTGACATGGTAAGATCAAAGGTGTCATTTATAAAACTGCCATTATATTTTAAAGATTAAAGCTTTAGTGACTACCGCTTTTACACTGAAAAGAGCTCCATCGTGATCCGTTGAAATGACACCATATGAGTTATGGTTTGGGATAAAACCCGAATTGTCTTTTCTTAAATTTTGGTATGCTATGCATAAGTAAAATGTTTACAACCAAAGTCGGATAAGCACGTCTTTGTAGGTTATTCCAAAGAATTTGTTGGGAATTTCTCCATAACGCCGAGGACAAAAGAGTTTGTCGCTTGGAACGTCAAGTTTCTTGAGAAGGAATTTTTCGTGAAAAGTTAAGTGGGAGGACAATAGAACTTTGATAAGGTTGTTGAACCTTAGCTATATGTGCTAAGTAGCGCAGCGCCGGAAAGTGTCCCGGTGGCGGCCACAATGCTCATGGCTCTCGTGATTACAAAAGGTGTGATCTCGGAGATTAGAGTTCCTATAGAACCGTGTGGGTCGGTAAGAATCAAATAGTAAGATTTGATAAGCAAGTCGTTATTGTTTTGACAATGATGAACCGACTACATGCAAAGAAGCGATGATGGGCCCTGACTCCATAAAATGACTAGAAGTCATGGAATCCGTGATAGTATCCATACACGAGAAATCAAGTTTCTGAACTTAGAAGACCCTCCGGAAAGGCGTGAAGCCTATCGGTCGTGTTTGGATCTATAAAGAAATAGACATGGATGTTTCAAATCTATGAAATAGTCGACATGTCGGAAAGAGTTTACGACAATGTTCAAGGAATTGACTATGATAAGATTTGATCTTTCATAGCGATATTTAGTCTGGACGGATTAATGTAGCAACCACTACATATATTTTGGTATATGGTAGTTGAACAAACAAAACAAGTTCTTCTAATAGAATGGTTACCTAGGACGTGTACATGACACGATCCAAAGGGTTTTGTTAATTCAAAGGATGCTAAAAGAGTATGCAAAACTTCAATGGTTGAAGTGAGCATCGCGGAGTTGGAATCTTCACCGTGATGAAACCGTTAAAAGGTTTAATTTCATCAGAGACGATGAAGATGTTTGCATTTTGCAAGAAATTAAGTGGGAGCGCTAAGACATATTTCTAATACATTATGTGAAAGACATATTGTTGATTAGAAATAATGTATCTTTTATTGACACAGGTTAAGAATTTCATTTCGATGAAAGACTTAGGCATAACTCAAGAATTAGGCATCAATGTCTATATGGATAGATTGAGGCGCTAATATGGTTTTGCCAAATGTACATAGATAAGATGTTGAATGAGTTCAATATGGAAACAACAAGAAAGGTTCTTGACGCACGGAAAGGACTAAATCAAGATTCAAGTGTGTTGACACGAGATTCAAGTGTTTTGACACTTGGTGAAATCACAAGAATATTTTGATCAATCATTCTTTGAGATGTACACATCCAGATATGTCCTATGCTCTAAATGTTATGAGCATATACCAGAATGATTCATAAGATGATCATTGGACAATAGTAAAGATATTCTTATGAGCTTTGGAAGAACTAAGAATATATCATGTATAAGTGACAAATAGTTAAAGGTAGTTCATTGTAAAGTGTTACATTGATACTAGTTTTGTCACAAGATACAAATTAAATTTATCTCAATTTAGACTATGGGTGGCACAATATAATGGAAAGGATGTTCCATGATGGATTTGGATGAGTTCCAAAGTTGAGATATTGTGACGGATACTACAACAAAAGGCTAAGTATATAACTGCTATAGTAGCAGCAAAGGAGGGCATTTGTGTTAAGTAGTTTGTTATCAAACTAGGTGTGGTTCATAGCGGGATAATACTATGAAGATACATTGTATGACAATTGTATCAACATGATTTAATCCCAAGGAACTAAAGGTCTCACCAAAGGACCAAATTTATACAATGCCATCTCATTGGAGAATGAGTAATGCGTAGAGACGCAAGGACATGCAAATACACACGGACCTGGAAGTGTCAGATCCGAAGATTATGTTTACCACTAGCAATAGTGTCTATACAACACCAGAAAGCCATAGGTGTTGAATGCACAAGTTTTTAACTAGATTATTGACTCTAGTGCAAGTGGGAGACTGTTGGAGATATGCCCAAGAGGCAATAATAAAGTGGTTATTATTATATCTTTATGTTTATGATAAATGTTTACATCCCATGCTATAATTGTATTAACCGGAAACATTAATACTTGTGTGTTTTGTAAACATAAAAGAGTCCCTAGTAAGCCTCTTGTTAAACTAGCTTGTTGATTAATGGATGATCATGGTTTCCTGATCATGGACATTGGATGTCGTTAATAACAAGATCATATCATTAGGAGAATGATGTGATGGACACACACCCGTAGTAAGCATAGCATAAGATCAAGTCATTAAGTTCGTTTGCTATAAGCTTTAAAATACATAGTAACCTAATCCTTCGACCATGAGGTTATGTTAATCACCATCACCGGATGGGTACTTTGATGACATCAAACACCGCTTCGTAACTGGGTGGTCATAAAGGTGTCATTGGGTATTCTGAAAGTATGTGTTGAAGCGCATGGACCAAGATTGGGATTTGTCCATCCATATGACGGATAGATATGCTCTGGGCCCTCTCGGTGGAATGTCATCTAATTAGCTTGCAAGCATGTGACTGGGTCACAAGGGATGACATAACATGGAACGAGTAAAGAGTACTTATCAGTAACGAGGTAGAACTAGGTATGGAGATACCGACGATCAAACCTCGGATAAGTATAGTATCGCGTGACAAAGGGAATTGGTTTCGTATGTTAATGGTTCTATCGATCACGAAGTCATCGTTGAGTATGTGGGAGCCATTATGGATCTCCAGATCCCGCTGATGGTTATTGATCGGAGAGGTGTCTCCATCATGTCTGCATATTCACGAACCGTAGGGTGACACACTTAAGGTTCGAAGTTGTTTTAAGTAGATATGGAATGTGCGTTGGAGACCGAATGTTGTTCGGAGTCTCGGATTGGATCCGGGACATCACGAGGAGATCCGGAATTGTCCGGAGAATAAGATTCATATATTGGGGATCATTTTCTAAGTTAGGAAATGTTCCGGAGTATTTGTATGGGGATTCTAGAAGGTTTCGGAATGTTCCGGAAGGTTCTGGAAGATTTCTTGGAGTTTGCTTGAAAACCAAGAAAGGATCAAGGAGTCCTTGTGGGGCAAGACAAGGATTCGTGGGGGAGGAGGACTCCTCCCCCCTCCCAATCCGCCGGCCAAGGAGGGAGGGGAGTCCTACAAGGACTCCCCTCCCATGGCGCCTCCCTCCTTTAAATAGAGGGGTGGAGGCGCCACCCCCTGGCCCCCTCCACTACTCCAAACCCTAGCCGCCTCTCTCCTCCTCCTTTCTTCTGCTCAGGCTTAGGCGAAGCCCTGCAGAATTCTCTACTCCACCACCACCACCACGCCGTCGTGCTGCTGGGATTCCGTGGAGAAGATCTACTACCTCCGCTGCTCGCTGGAACGGGGAGAGGAAGGTCTGCTTCGACTCCGCACGTGTGACCGACTGCGGAAGCGCTGCCGGAACGCGGCGCCGGAAGGATCGTCCACTCGATCTTGAGATCGGCAAGTGATCGACTACATCAA
>CAJUXJ010001428.1:0-24229 GCA_910589775.1 Avena eriantha
AAGTCGATAAACAAGGTCTACATAGTTTCAAACAGAAGGTTCATGTACATATGCGATATCTCGAACTCTGTTGTACGAAGTCAAGGGTTCAGAGAAGGGGTTTAGGTTTGGATCATGAAAAGTTTCAAAAACCACACCAAAGCTTCATTTTGGAGTGACTAAGAAGGATCCAGGCTTAGTTTTTCATTTTCTTTTGAAAAACTTGTTTAAATGTTGGTCAAAGTTAGGTTTGACCAAATAGTCAAAGCATAAAATAAAAAAAAATGAAAAAACATGCGCACATAGTCTTCTTATGTCATATACTAAGGATTTAAGTCGATAAACAAGGTCTACATAGTTTCAAACAGAAGGTTCATGTACAATATGCGATATCTCGAACTCTGTTGTACGAAGTCAAGGGTTCAGAGAAGGGGTTTAGGTTTGGATCATGAAAAGTTTCAAAAACCACACCAAAGCTTCATTTTGGAGTGACTAAGAAGGATCCAGGCTTAGTTTTTCATTTTCTTTTGAAAAACTTGTTTAAATGTTGTCAAAGTTAGGTTTGACCAAATAGTCAAATGAGCATAAAAAAATTAAAAAAAAAATCAAAAAATGAAAAAACATGCGCACATAGTCTTCTTATGTCATATACTAAGGTTCAAGTCGATAAACAAGGTCTACATAGTTTCAAACAGAAGGTTCATGTACAATATGCGATATCTCGAACTCTGTTATACGAAGTCAAGGGTTCAGAGAAGGGGTTAGGTTTGGATCATAAAAAGTTTCAAAAACCACACCAAAGCTTCATTTTGGAGTGACTAAGAAGGATCCAGGCTTAGTTTTTCATTTTCTTTTGAAAAACTTGTTTAAATGTGGTCAAAGTTAGGTTTGACCAAATAGTCAAATGAGCATAAAAATTCAAAAAAACAAAAAAATGAAAAACCTGCGCACATAGTCTTCTTATGTCATATACTAAGGATTCAAGTCGATAAACAAGGTCTACATAGTTTCAAACAGAAGGTTCATGTACAATATGCGATATCTCGAACTCTGTTGTACGAAGTCAAAGGTTCAGAGAAGGGGTTTAGGTTTGGATCATGAAAAGTTTCAAAAACCACACCGAAGCTTATTTTGGAGTGACTAAGAAGGGTCCAGGCTTAGTTTTTCATTTTCTTTGAAAAACTTGTGTAAATGTTGGTCAAGGTTAGGTTGGGGCAAATAGGGAATGAAAGCATAAAAATTCAAAAAATTCAAAACCTCTGCGACATAGTCTTGTGATTCTTATGCTAAAGATTCAGGTCCGTAAACAGGTCCTACATGTGGTCAACAAAAGGTTACTGAACAATATGTGATATCTTGAACCTGTTTGGTACGAAGTCAAGGGTTCAGAGAAGAGGTTTAGGGTTTGGATCATGAAAAGTTTCAAACACCACACCAAAGCTTCTTTTGAGTGACTAAGAAGGAGCCAGTCTCAGTTTTTTCATTTTCTTTTGAAAAACTGTTTAAAAATGTTGGTTAAAGTAGGTTTTGACCAAATAGTCAAATGAGATAAAAAATTCAAAAAAAAATCAGAAAAATGAAAAAACTGCGGCACAGATGGTCTTGCTTATGTCATATACTAAGGATTCAAGCTCGATAAACAAGGTCTACATAGTTCAAATAGAAGTTCATGTACAATATGCGATATCTCGAACTCTGTTGTACGAAGTCAAGGGTTCAGAGAAGGGGTTTAGGTTTGGATCATGAAAAGTTTCAAAAACCACACCAAAGCTTCATTTTGGAGTGACTAAGAAGGATCTAGGCTTAGTTTTCATTTTCTTTTGAAAAAACTTGTTTAAATGTTGGTCAAAGTTAGGTTTGACGAATAGTCAAATGAGCATAAAAATAGAAAAAAATGAAAAACCTGCGCACATAGTCTTCTTATGTCATATACTAAGGATTTAGTCGATAAACAAGGTCTACATAGTTTCAAACAGAAGGTTCATGTACAATATGCGATATCTCGAACTCTGTTATACGAAGTCAAGGGTTCAGAGAAGGGGTTTAGGTTTGGATCATAAAAGTTTCAAAAACCACACCAAAGCTTCATTTTGGAGTGACTAAGAAGGATCCAGGCTTAGTTTTTCATTTTCTTTTGAAAACTTGTTTAAATGTTGGTCAAAGTTAGGTTTGACCAAATAGTCAAATGAGCATAAAAAATTCAAAAAAAATCAAAAAAATGAAAAACCTGCGCACATAGTCTTCTTATGTCATATACTAAGGATTCAAGTCGATAAACAAGGTCTACATAGTTTCAAACAGAAGGTTCATGTACAATATGCGATATCTCGAACTCTATTGTACGAAGTCAAGGGTTCAAGAAAGGGGTTTAGGTTTGGATCATAAAAGTTTCAAAAACCACACCAAAGCTTCATTTTGGAGTGACTAAGAAGGATCGAGGCTTAGTTTTTCATTTTCTTTTGAAAAACTTGTTTAAATGTTGGTCAAAGTTAGGTTTGACCAAATAGTCAAATGAGCATAAAAATTCAAAAAATCAAAAAATGAAAAACCTGCGCACATAGTCTTCTTATGTCATATACTAAGGATTCAAGTCGATAAACAAGGTCTACATAGTTTCAAACAGAAGGTTCATGTACAATATACGATATCTCGAACTCTGTTATACGAAGTCAAGGGTTCAGAGAAGGGGTTTAGGTTTGGATCATGAAAAGTTTCAAAAAAGCCACAGCCAAAGCTTCATTTTGGAGTGACTAAGAAGGGATCCAGGCTTAGTTTTTCATTTTCTTTTGAAAAACTTGTTTAATGTTGGTCAAAGTTAGGTTTGACCAAATAGTCAAATGAGCATAAAAAATTCAAAAAAAATTCAAAAAATAAAAAACCTGCGCACATAGTCTTCTTATGTCATATACTAAGGATTCAAGTCGATAAACAAGGTCTACATAGTTTCAAACAGAAGGTTCATGTACAATATGTGATATTCTCGAACTCTATTGTACGAAGTCAAGGGTTCAGAGAAGGGGTTTAGGTTTGGATCATGAAAAGTTTCAAAAACCACACCAAAGCTTCATTTGGAGTGACTAAGAAGGATCCGAGGCTTAGTTTTTCATTTTCTTTTGAAAAACTTGTTTAAATGTTGTTCAAAGTTAGGTTGACCAAATAGTCAAATGAGCATAAAAATTCAAAAAAAATCAGAAAAATGAAAACCTGCGCACATAGTCTTCTTATGTCATATACTAAGGATTTAAGTCGATAAACAAGGTCTACATAGTTTCAAACAGAAGGTTCATGTACAATATGTGATATCTCCAACTCTGTTATACGAAGTCAAGGGTCAGAGAAGGGGTTTAGGTTTGGATCATAAAAATTTCAAAAACCACACCAAAGCTTCATTTTGGAGTGACTAACAAGGATCCAGGCTTAGTTTTTCATTTCTTTTGAAAAACTTGTTTAAATGTTGGTCAAAATAATTTTGACCAAATAGTCAAATGAGCATAAAAAATGCAAAAAAAAATGAAAAACCTGCACACATAGTCTTCTTATGTCGTATACTAAGGATTCAAGTCGACAAACAAGGTCTACATAGTTTCAATCAGAAGTTTCATGTACAATATGTGATATCTCGAACTCTTTTATAGGAAGTCAAGGGTTCAGAGAAGGGGTTTTAGGTTTGGATCATGAAAAGTTTCAAAAACCACACCAAAGCTTCATTTTGGAGTGACTAAGAAGGATCCAGGCTTAGTTTTTCATTTTCTTTTGAAAAACTTGTTTAAATGTTGGTCAAAGTTAGGTTTGACCAATAGTCAAATGAGCATAAAAAATTCAAAAAAATCAAAAAATGAAAAACCTGCGCACATAGTCTTCTTATGTCATATACTAAGGATTCTAGTCGATAAACAAGGTCTACATAGTTTCAAACAGAAGGTTCATGTACAATATGCGATATCTCGAACTCTGTTGTACGAAGTCAAGGGTTCAGAGAAGGGGTTTAGGTTTGGATCATGAAAAGTTTCAAAAACCACACCAAAGCTTCATTTTGGAGTGACTAAGAAGGATCCAGGCTTAGTTTTTCATTTTCTTTGAAAAACTTGTTTAAATGTTGGTCAAAGTTAGGTTTGACCAAATAGTCAAATGAGCATAAAAAATTAAAAAAAATCAAAAAATGAAAACCTGCGCACATAGTCTTCTTATGTCATATACTAAGGATTCAAGTCGATAAACAAGGTCTACATAGTTTCAAACAGAAGGTTCATGTACAATATGCGATATCTCGAACTCTGTTGTACGAAGTCAAGGGTTCAGAGAAGGGGTTTAGGTTTGGATCATGAAAAGTTTCAAAAACCACACCAAAGCTTCATTTTGGAGTGACTAAGAAGGATCCAGGCTTAGTTTTTCATTTTCTTTGAAAAACTTGTTTAAATGTTGGTCAAAGTTAGGTTTGACCAAATAGTCAAATGAGCATAAAAATTCAAAAAAAATAAAAAATGAAAACCTGCGCACATAGTCTTTCTTATGTCATATACTAAGGATTCAAGTCGATAAACAAGGTCTACATAGTTTCAAACAGAAGGTTCATGTACAATATGCGATATCTCGAACTCTGTTGTACGAAGTCAAGGGTTCAGAGAAGGGGTTTAGGTTTGGATCATGAAAAGTTTCAAAAACCACACCAAAGCTTCATTTTGGAGTGACTAAGAAGGATCAGGCTTAGTTTTTCATTTTCTTTTGAAAAACTTGTTTAAATGTTGGTCAAAGTTAGGTTTGGACCAAATAGTCAAATGAGCATAAAAAATTCAAAAAAATCAGAAAATGAAAACCTGCGCACATAGTCTTCTTATGTCATATACTAAGGATTCTAAGTCGATAACAAGGTCTACATAGTTTCAAACAGAAGGTTCATGTACAATATGCGATATCTCGAACTCTGTTGTACGAAGTCAAGGGTTCAGAGAAGGGTTTAGGTTTGGATCATAAAAAGTTTCAAAAACCACACCAAAGCTTCATTTTGGAGTGACTAAGAAGGATCCAGGCTTAGTTTTTCATTTCTTTTGAAAAACTTGTTTAAATGTTGGTCAAAGTTAAGTTTGACCAAATAGTCAAATTAGCATAAAAATTCAAAAAAAAATCAAAAAAATGAAAAACCTGCGCACATAGTCTTCTTATGTCATATACTAAGGATTCAATGTCGATAAACAAGGTCTACATAGTTTCAAACAGAAGGTTCATGTACAATATGTGATATCTCGAACTCTGTTATACGAAGTCAAGGGTTCAGAGAAGGGGTTTAGGTTTGGATCATAAAAAGTTTCAAAAACCACACCAAAGCTTCATTTTGGAGTGACTAAGAAGGATCCAGGCTTAGTTTTTCATTTTCTTTTGAAAAACTTGTTTAAATGTTGGTCAAAGTTAGGTTTGACCAAATAGTCAAATGAGCATAAAAATTCAAAAAAATCAAAAAATGAAAAACCTGCGCACAGAGTCTTCTTATGTCATATACTAAGGATTAAGTCGATAAACAAGGTCTACATAGTTTCAAACAGAAGGTTCATGTACAATATGCGATATCTCGAACTCTGTTGTACGAAGTCAAGGGTTCAGAGAAGGGGTTTAGGTTTGGATCATGAAAAGTTTCAAAAACCACACCAAAGCTTCATTTTGGTAGTGACTAAGAAGGATCCAGGCTTAGTTTTTCATTTTCTTTTGAAAAACTTGTTTAAATGTTGGTCAAAGTTAGGTTTGACCAAATAGTCAAATGAGCATAAAAATGCAAAAACAAATGAAAAACCTGCGCACATAGTCTTCTTATGTCATATACTAAGGATTCAAGTCGACAAACAAGGTCTACATAGTGTCAATCAGAAGGTTCATGTACAATATGCGATATCTCGAACTCTGTTATACGAAGTCAAGGTTCAGAGAAGGGGTTTTAGGTTTGGATCATGAAAAGTTTCAAAAACCACACCGAAAGCTTTATTTTGGAGTGACTAAGAAGGATCTAGGCTTAGTTTTTCATTTTCTTTTGAAAAACTTGTTTAAATGTTGGTCAAAGTTAGGTTTGACCAAATAGTCAAATGAGCATAAAAATTCAAAAAACTTAAAAAAATGAAAAACCTGTGCACATAGTCTTCTTATGTCATATACTAAGGATTCTAGTCGATAAACAAGGTCTACATAGTTTCAAACAGAAGGTTCATGTACAATATGTGATATCTCGAACTCTGTTGTATGAAGTGAAGGGTTCAGATATTGGGTTTAGGTTTGGCTCATGAAAAGTTTCAAAAACCACACCAAAGCTTCATTTTGGAGTGACTAAGAAGGATCCAGGCTTAGTTTTTCATATTCTTTTGAAAAACTTGTTTAAATGTTGGTCAAAGTTAGGTTGGACCAAATAGTGAAATGAGCATAAAAAATTCAAAAAAATCAGAACCTGCGCACATAGTCTTCTTATGTCATATACTAAGGATTTAAGTCGATGAACAAGGTCTACATAGTATCAAACAGAAGGTTCATGTACAATATGCGATATCTCGAACTCTGTTGTACGAAGTCAATGGTTCAGAGAAGAGGTTTAGGTTTGGATCATCAAAAGTTTCAAAAACCACACCAAAGCTTCAATTTGGAGTGACTAAGAAGGATCCAGGCTTAGTTATTTCATTTTCTTTTGAAAAGCTTGTTTAAATGCTGGTCAAAGTTAGGTTTGACCAAATAGTCAAATGAGCATAAAAATTCAAAAAAAATCAAAAAAATGAAAAACCTGCGCACATAGTCTTCTTATGTCATATACTAAGGATTCAAGTCGATAAACAAGGTCTACATAGTTTCAAACAGAAGGTTCATGTACAATATGCGATATCTCGAACTCTGTTGTACGAAGTCAAGGGTTCAGAGAAGGGGTTTAGGTTTGGATCATGAAAAGTTTCAAAAACCACACCAAAGCTTCATTTTGGAGTGACTAAGAAGGATCCAGGCTTAGTTTTTCATTTTCTTTTGAAAAACTTGTTTAAATGTTGGTCAAAGTTAGGTTTGACCAAATAGTCAAATGAGCATAAAAAATTCAAAAAAAATCAGAAAAATGAAAAACATGCGCACATAGTCTTCTTATGTCATATACTAAGGATTTAAGTCGATAAACAAGGTCTACATAGTTTCAAACAGAAGGTTCATGTACAATATGCGATATCTCGAACTCTGTTGTACGAAGTCAAGGGTTCAGAGAAGGGGTTTAGGTTTGGATCATGAAAAGTTTCAGAAACCACACCAAAGCTTCATTTTGGAGTGACTAAGAAGGATCCAGGCTTAGATTTTTCATTTTCTTTTGAAAAACTTGTTTAAATGTTGGTCGAAAGTTAGGTTTGACCAAATAGTCAAATGAGCATAAAAATTCAAAAAAAAATCAGAAAAATGAAAAACCTGCGCACATAGTCTTCTTATGTCATATACTAAGGATTTAAGTCGATAAACAAGGTCTACATAGTTTCAAACAGAAGGTTCATGTACAATATGCGATATCTCGAACTCTGTTGTACGAAGTCAAGGGTTCAGAGAAGGGGTTTAGGTTTGGATCATAAAAGTTTCAAAAACCACACCAAAGCTTCATTTTGGAGTGACTAAGAAGGATCTAGGCTTAGTTTTTCATTTTCTTTTGAAAAACTTGTTTAAATGTTGGTCAAAGTTAGGTTTGACCAAATAGTCAAATGAGCATAAAAATTCAAAAAAATATCAGAAAAATGAAAAACATGCGCACAGAGTCTTCTTATGTCATATACTAAGGATTCTAGTCGATAAACAAGGTCTACATAGTTTCAAATAGAAGGTTCATGTACAATATGTGATATCTCGAACTCTGTTGTATGAAGTGAAGGGTTCAGATATTGGGTTTAGGTTTGGCTCATAAAAGTTTGAAAAACAACACCAAAGCTTCATTTTGGAGTGACTAAGAAGGATCCAGGCTTAGTTTTTCATTTTATTTTGAAAAACTTGTTTAAATGTTGGTCAAAGTTAGGTTTGACCAAATAGTCAAATGAGCATAAAAAATGCAAAAAAACAAAACCAGCGCACATAGTCTTTTTATGTCATATACTAAGGATTTAAGTCGATGAACAAGGTCTACATAGTGTCAAACAGAAGGTTCATGTACAATATGCGATATCTCGAACTCTGTTGTACGAAGTCAATGGTTCAGAGAAGAGGTTTAGGTTTGGATCATCAAAACTTTCAAAAAACCACACCAAAGCTTCAATTTGGAGTGACTAAGAAGGATCCAGGCTTAGTTTTTCATTTTCTTTTGAAAAGGTTGTTTAAATGCTGGTCAAAGTTAGGTTTGACCGAATAGTCAAAAGACCATAAAAATTCAAAAAAAAATTAAAAAAATGAAAAACCTCCGCACATAGTCTTCTTATGTCATATACTAAGGATTCATGTCGATAAACAAGGTGTACCTAGTTTCAAACAGAAGATACATGTACAATATGCGGTATCTCGAACTCTGTTGTACGAAGTCATGGGTTCAGAGAAGGGGTTTAGGTTTGGATCATGAAAAGGTTCAAAAACCACACCGAAGCTTCATTTTGGAGTGACTAAGAAGGGTCCAGGCTTAGTTTTTCATTTTCTTTTGAAAAACTTGTGTAAATGTTAGTCAAAGTTAGGTTTGACCAAATAGTCAAATGAGCATAAATTTTTTAATAAAATCAGAAAAATGAAAAACATGCGCACATAGTCTTCTTATGTCAAATACTAAGGATTTAATTCGATAAACAAGGTCTACATAGTTTCAAACAGAAGGTTCATGTACAATATGCCATATCTCGAACTCTGTTGTACGAAGTCAAGGGTTCAGAGAAGGGGTTTAGGTTTTGATCATAAAAAGTTTCAGGAACCACACCAAAGCTTCATTTTGGAGTGACTAAGAAGGATCCAGGATTAGATTTTCATTTTCTTTTGAAAAACTTGTTTAAATGTTGGTCGAACTTAGGTTTGACCAAATAGTCAAATGAGCATAAAAAATTCAAAAAAAAATCAGAAAAATGAAAAACATGCGCACATAGTCTTCTTATGTCATATACTAAGGATTTAAGTCGATAAACAAGGTCTACGTAGTTTCAAACAGAAGGTTCATGTAAAATATGCGATATCTCGAACTCTGTTGTACGAAGTCAAGGGTTCAGAGAAGGGGTTTAGGTTTGGATCATAAAAAGTTTCAAAAACCACACCAAAGGTTCATTTTGGATTGACTAAGAAGGATCTAGGCTTATTTTTTCATTTTCTTTTGAAAAACTTGTCTAAATATTGGTCAAAGTAAGGTTTGACCAAATAGTCAAATGAGCATAAAAAATTCAAAAAAATATCAGAAAAATGAAAAACATGCGCACAGAGTCTTCTTATGTCATATACTAAGGATTCTAGTCGATAAACAAGGTCTACATAGTTTCAAATAGAAGGTTCATGTACAATATGTGATATCTCGAACTCTGTTGTATGAAGTGAAGGGTTCAGATATTGGGTTTAGGTTTGGCTCATAAAAAGTTTGAAAAACAACACCAAAGCTTCATTTTGGAGTGACTAAGAAGGATCCAGGCTTAGTTTTTCATTTTATTTTGAAAAACTTGTTTAAATGTTGGTCAAAGTTAGGTTTGACCAAATAGTCAAATGAGCATAAAAAATGCAAAAAAACAAAAAACCAGCGCACATAGTCTTTTTATGTCATATACTAAGGATTTAAGTCGATGAACAAGGTCTACATAGTGTCAAACAGAAGGTTCATGTACAATATGCGATATCTCGAACTCTGTTGTACGAAGTCAATGGTTCAGAGAAGAGGTTTAGGTTTGGATCATCAAAACTTTCAAAAAACCACACCAAAGCTTCAATTTGGAGTGACTAAGAAGGATCCAGGCTTAGTTTTTCATTTTCTTTTGAAAAGGTTGTTTAAATGCTGGTCAAAGTTAGGTTTGACCGAATAGTCAAAAGACCATAAAAATTCAAAAAAAAATTAAAAAAATGAAAAACCTCCGCACATAGTCTTCTTATGTCATATACTAAGGATTCAAGTCGATAAACAAGGTGTACCTAGTTTCAAACAGAAGATTCATGTACAATATGCGATATCTCGAACTCTGTTGTACGAAGTCATGGGTTCAGAGAAGGGGTTTAGGTTTGGATCATGAAAATTTTCAAAAACCACACCGAAGCTTCATTTTGGAGTGACTAAGAAGGGTCCAGGCTTAGTTTTTCATTTTCTTTTGAAAAACTTGTGTAAATGTTAGTCAAAGTTAGGTTTGACCAAATAGTCAAATGAGCATAAATTTTTTAATAAAATCAGAAAAATGAAAAACATGCGCACATAGTCTTCTTATGTCAAATACTAAGGATTTAATTCGATAAACAAGGTCTACATAGTTTCAAACAGAAGGTTCATGTACAATATGCCATATCTCGAACTCTGTTGTACGAAGTCAAGGGTTCAGAGAAGGGGTTTAGGTTTTGATCATAAAAAGTTTCAGGAACCACACCAAAGCTTCATTTTGGAGTGACTAAGAAGGATCCAGGATTAGATTTTCATTTTCTTTTGAAAAACTTATTTAAATGTTGGTCGAACTTAGGTTTGACCAAATAGTCAAATGAGCATAAAAAATTCAAAAAAAAATCAGAAAAATGAAAAACATGCGCACATAGTCTTCTTATGTCATATACTAAGGATTTAAGTCGATAAACAAGGTCTACATAGTTTCAAACAGAAGGTTCATGTAAAATATGCGATATCTCGAACTCTGTTGTACGAAGTCAAGGGTTCAGAGAAGGGGTTTAGGTTTGGATCATAAAAAGTTTCAAAAACCACACCAAAGGTTCATTTTGGATTGACTAAGAAGGATCTAGGCTTATTTTTTCATTTTCTTTTGAAAAACTTGTTTAAATGTTGGTCAAAGTAAGGTTTGACCAAATAGTCAAATGAGCATAAAAAATTCAAAAAAAAATCAGAAAAATGAAAAACATGCGCACAGAGTCTTCTTATGTCATATACTAAGGATTCTAGTCGATAAACAAGGTCTACATAGTTTCAAATAGAAGGTTCATGTACAATATGTGATATCTCGAACTCTGTTGTATGAAGTGAAGGGTTCAGATATTGGGTTTAGGTTTGGCTCATAAAAAGTTTGAAAAACCACACCAAAGCTTCATTTTGGAGTGACTAAGAAGGATCCAGGCTTAGTTTTTCATTTTATTTTGAAAAACTTGTTTAAATGTTGGTCAAAGTTAGGTTTGACCAAATAGTCAAATGAGCATAAAAAATGCAAAAAAACAAAAAACCAGCGCACATAGTCTTTTTATGTCATATACTAAGGATTTAAGTCGAAGAACAAGGTCTACATAGTGTCAAACAGAAGGTTCATGTACAATATGCGATATCTCGAACTCTGTTGTACGAAGTCAATGGTTCAGAGAAGAGGTTTAGGTTTGGATCATCAAAACTTTCAAAAAACCACACCAAAGCTTCAATTTGGAGTGACTAAGAAGGATCCAGGCTTAGTTTTTCATTTTCTTTTGAAAAGCTTGTTTAAATGCTGGTCAAAGTTAGGTTTGACCGAATAGTCAAAAGACCATAAAAATTCAAAAAAAAATTAAAAAAATGAAAAACCTCCGCACATAGTCTTCTTATGTCATATACTAAGGATTCAAGTCGATAAACAAGGTGTACCTAGTTTCAAACAGAAGATTCATGTACAATATGCGATATCTCGAACTCTGTTGTACGAAGTCATGGGTTCAGAGAAGGGGTTTAGGTTTGGATCATGAAAAGTTTCAAAAACCACACCGAAGCTTCATTTTGGAGTAAATAAGAAGGGTCCAGGCTTAGTTTTTCATTTTCTTTTGAAAAACTTGTGTAAATGTTAGTCAAAGTTAGGTTTGACCAAATAGTCAAATGAGCATAAATTTTTTAAAAAAATCAGAAAAATGAAAAACATGCGCACATAGTCTTCTTATGTCAAATACTAAGGATTTAAGTCGATAAACAAGGTCTACATAGTTTCAAATAGAAGGTTCATGTACAATATGCGATATCTCGAACTCTGTTGTACGAAGTCAAGGGTTCAGAGAAGGGGTTTAGGTTTTGACCATAAAAAGTTTCAAAAACCACACCAAAGCTTCATTTTGGAGTGACTAAGAAGGATCTAGGCTTAGATTTTCATTTTCTTTTGAAAAACTTGTTTAAAGGTTGGTCAAAGTTAGGTTTGACGAAATAGTCAAATGAGCATAAAAATCAGAAAAATGAAAAACATGCGCACATAGTCTTCTTATGTCATATACTAAGGATTTATGTCGATAAACAAGGTCTACATAGTTTCAAACAGAAGGTTCATGTACAATATGTGATATCTCGAACTCTGTTATAAGAAGTCAAGGGTTCAAAGAAGGGGTTTAGGTTTGGATCATAAAAAGTTTCAAAAACCACACCAAAGCTTCATTTTGGAGTGACTAAGAAGGATCCAGGATTAGTTTTTCATTTTCTTTTGAAAAACTTGTTTAAATGTTGGTCAAAGTTAGGTTTGACCAAATAGTCAAATGAGCACAAAAAATTCAAAAAAAATCAGAAAAATGAAAAACATGCGCACAGAGTCTTCTAATGTCATATACTAAGGATTGAAGTCGATAGACAAGGTCTACATAGTTTCATACAGAAGGTTCATGTACAATATGTGATATCTCGAACTCTATTATAAGAAGTCAAGGGTTCAAAGAAGGGGTTTAGGTTTGGATCATAAAAAGTTTCAAAAACCACACCAAAGCTTCATTTTGGAGTGACTAAGAAGGATCGAGGCTTAGTTTTTCATTTTCTTTTGAAAAACTTGTTTAAATGTTGGTCAAAGTTAGGTTTGACCAAATAGTCAAATGAGCATAAAAAATGCAAAAAAACAAAAAAATGAAAAACCTGCGCACATAGTCTTCTTATGTCGTATACTAAGGATTCAAGTCGACAAACAAGGTCTACATAGTTTCAAACAGAAGGTTCATGTACAATATACGATATCTCGAACTCTGTTATACGAAGTCAAAGGTTCAGAGAAGGGGTTTTGGTTTGGATCATGAAAAGTTTCAAAAAGCACAGCGAAGCTTGTTTTGGAGTGACTAAGAAGGGTCCAGGCTTAGTTTTTCATTTTCTTTTGAAAAACTTGTTTAAATGTTGGTCAAAGTTAGGTTTGACCAAATAGTCAAATGAGCATAAAAAATTAAAAAAAATTAAAAAAACTAAAAACCTGCGCACATAGTCTTCTTATGTCATATACTAAGGATTCTAGTCGATAAACAAGGTCTACATAGTTTCAAACAGAAGGTTCATGTACAATATGTGATTTCTCGAACTCTATTGTATGAAGTGAAGGGTTTAGAGATGGGGTTTAGGTTTGGATCATGAAAAGTTTCAAAAACCACACCAAAGCTTCATTTTGGAGTGACTAAGAAGGATCGAGGCTTAGTTTTTCATTTTCTTTTGAAAAACTTGTTTAAATGTTCTTCAAAGTTAGGTTTGACCAAATAGTCAAATGAGCATAAAAAATTCAAAAAAAAATCAAAAAAATGAAAAACATGCGCACATAGTCTTCTTATGTCATATACTAAGGATTTAAGTCGATAAACAAGGTCTACATAGTTTCAAACAGAAGGTTCATGTACAATATGTGATATCTCCAACTCTGTTATACGAAGTCAAGGGTTCAGAGAAGGGGTTTAGGTTTGGATCATAAAAATTTCAAAAACCACACCAAAGCTTCATTTTGGAGTGACTAACAAGGATCCAGGCTTAGTTTTTCATTTTCTTTTGAAAAACTTGTTTAAATGTTGGTCAAAATAATTTTGACCAAATAGTCAAATGAGCATAAAAAATGCAAAAAAAAAATGAAAAACCTGCACACATAGTCTTCTTATGTCGTATACTAAGGATTCAAGTCGACAAACAAGGTCTACATAGTTTCAATCAGAAGTTTCATGTACAATATGTGATATCTCGAACTCTTTTATAGGAAGTCAAAGGTTCAGAGAAGGGGTTTTGGTTTGGATCATGAAAAGTTTCAAAAACCACACCAAAGCTTTATTTTGGAGTGACTAAGAAGGATGCAGGATTAGTTTTTCATTTTCTTTTGAAAAACTTGTTTAAATGTTCTTCAAAGTTAGGTTTGACCAAATAGTCAAATGAGCACAAAAAATTCAAAAAAAAATCAAAAAAATGAAAAACATGCGCACAGAGTCTTCTAATCTCATATACTAAGGATTCTAGTCGATAAACAAGGTCTACATAGTTTCAAATAGAAGGTTCATGTACAATATGTGATATCTCGAACTCTGTTGTATGAAGTGAAGGGTTCAGATATTGGGTTTAGGTTTGGCTCATAAAAAGTTTCAAAAACCACACCAAAGCTTCATTTTGGAGTGACTAAGAAGGATCCAGGCTTAGTTTTTCATTTTCTTTTGAAAAACTTGTTTAAATGTTGGTCAAAGTTAGGTTTGACCAAATAGTCAAATGAGCATAAAAAATGCAAAAAAAACAAAAAACCTGCGCACATAGTCTTCTTATGTCATATACTAAGGATTTAAGTCGATGAACAAGGTCTACATAGTGTCAAACAGAAGGTTCATGTACAATATGCGATATCTCGAACTCTGTTATACGAAGTCAAGGGTTCAGAGAAGGGGTTTAGGTTTGGATCATAAAAATTTCAAAAACCACACCGAAGCTTCATTTTGGAGTGACTAAGAAGGATCCAGGCTTAGTTTTTCATTTTCTTTTGAAAAACTTGTTTAAATGTTGGTCAAAGTTAGGTTTGACCAAATAGTCAAATGAGCATAAAAATTCAAAAAAATTCAAAAAATGAAAAACATGCGCACATAGTCTTCTTATGTCATATACTAAGGATTCTAAGTCGATAAACAAGGTCTACATAGTTTCAAACAGAAGGTTCATGTACAATATGTGATATCTCGAACTCTGTTGTACGAAGTCAAGGGTTCAGAGAAGGGGTTTAGGTTTGGATCATGAAAAGTTTCAAAAACCACACCAAAGCTTCATTTTGGAGTGACTAAGAAGGATCTAGGCTTAGTTTTTCATTTTCTTTTGAAAAACTTGTTTAAATGTTGGTCAAAGTTAGGTTTGACCAAATAGTCAAATGAGCATAAAAAATTCAAAAAAAAATGAAAAACCTGCGCACATAGTCTTCTTATGTCATATACTAAGGATTCAAGTCGATAAATAAGGTCTACATAGTTTCGAACAGAAGGTTCATTGTACAATATTGCGATATCTCGAACTCTGTTATACGAAGTCAAGGGTTCAGAGAAGGGGTTTAGGTTTGGATCATAAAAAGTTTCAAAAACCACATCAAAGCTTTCATTTTGGAGTGACTAAAAAGGATCCAGGCTTAGTTTTTCATTTTCTTTTGAAAAACTTGTTTAAATGTTGGTCAAAGTTAGTTTGACCAAATAGTCAAATGAGCATAAAAATTGCAAAAAAAAATCAAAAAAATGAAAAACCTGCGCACATAGTCTTCTTATGTCATATACTAAGGATTCAATTCGATAAACAAGGTCTACATAGTTTCAAACAGAAGGTTCATGTACAATATGTGATATCTCGAACTCTGTTATAAGAAGTCAAGGGTTCAAAGAAGGGGTTTAGGTTTGGATCATAAAAGTTTCAAAAACCACACCAAAGCTTCATTTTGGAGTGACTAAGAAGGATCCAGGCTTAGTTTTTCATTTTCTTTTGAAAAACTTGTTTAAATGTTGGTCAAAGTTAGGTTTGACCAAATAGTCAAATGAGCATAAAAATTCAAAAAAAAATCAGAAAATGAAAAACATGCGCACATAGTCTTCTTATGTCATATACTAAGGATTTAAGTCGATAAACAAGGTCTACATAGTTTCAGATAGAAGGTTCATGTACAATATACGATATCTAGAACTCTGTTATACGAAGTCAAAGGTTCAGAGAAGGGGTTTTGGTTTGGATCATGAAAAGTTTCAAAAACCACACCGAAGCTTCATTTTGGAGTGACTAAGAAGGATCCAGGCTTAGTTTTTCATTTTCTTTTGAAAAACTTGTTTAAATGTTGGTCAAAGTTAGGTTTGACCAAATAGTCAAACTGAGCATATAAAATGCAAAAAAATAAAATTGAAAAACCTGCGGACATAGTCTTCTTATGTCATATACTAAGGATTCAAGTCGATAAACAAGGTCTACATAGTTTCAAACAGAAGGTTCATGTACAATATGTGATATCTCGAACTCTGTTGTATGAAGTGAAGGGTTCAGATATTGGGTTTAGGTTTGGCTCATGAAAAGTTTCAAAAACCACACCAAAGCTTCATTTTGGAGTGACTAAGAAGGATCCAGGCTTAGTTTTTCATATCTTTTGAAAAACTTGTTTAAATGTTGGTCAAAGTTAGGTTGGACCAAATAGTGAAAGGAGCATAAAAAATTCAAAAAAAATCAGAAACCTGCGCACATAGTCTTCTTATGTCATATACTAAGGATTTAAGTCGATGAACAAGGTCTACATAGTATCAAACAGAAGGTTCATGTACAATATGCGATATCTCGAACTCTGTTGTACGAAGTCAATGGTTCAGAGAAGAGGTTTAGGTTTGGATCATCAAAAGTTTCAAAAAACCACACCAAAGCTTCAATTTGGAGTGACTAAGAAGGATCCAGGCTTAGTTATTCATTTTCTTTTGAAAAGCTTGTTTAAATGCTGGTCAAAGTTAGGTTTGACCAAATAGTCAAAAGAGCATAAAAATTCAAAAAAAAATTAAAAAAATGAAAAACCTCCGCACATAGTCTTCTTATGTCATATACTAAGGATTCATGTCGATAAACAAGGTGTACCTAGTTTCAAAGAGAAGATACATGTACAATATGCGGTATCTCGAACTCTGTTGTACGAAGTCATGGGTTCAGAGAAGGGGTTTAGGTTTGGATCATGAAAAGGTTCAAAAACCACACCGAAGCTTCATTTTGGAGTGACTAAGAAGGGTCCAGGCTTAGTTTTTCATTTTCTTTTGAAAAACTTGTGTAAATGTTAGTCAAAGTTAGGTTTGACCAAATAGTCAAATGAGCATAAATTTTTTAATAAAATCAGAAAAATGAAAAACATGCGCACATAGTCTTCTTATGTCAAATACTAAGGATTTAATTCGATAAACAAGGTCTACATAGTTTCAAACAGAAGGTTCATGTACAATATGCCATATCTCGAACTCTGTTGTACGAAGTCAAGGGTTCAGAGAAGGGGTTTAGGTTTTGATCATAAAAAGTTTCAGGAACCACACCAAAGCTTCATTTTGGAGTGACTAAGAAGGATCCAGGATTAGATTTTCATTTTCTTTTGAAAAACTTGTTTAAATGTTGGTCGAACTTAGGTTTGACCAAATAGTCAAATGAGCATAAAAAATTCAAAAAAAAATCAGAAAAATGAAAAACATGCGCACATAGTCTTCTTATGTCATATACTAAGGATTTAAGTCGATAAACAAGGTCTACAGTAGTTTCAAACAGAAGGTTCATGTAAAATATGCGATATCTCGAACTCTGTTGTACGAAGTCAAGGGTTCAGAGAAGGGGTTTAGGTTTGGATCATAAAAAGTTTCAAAAACCACACCAAAGGTTCATTTTGGATTGACTAAGAAGGATCTAGGCTTATTTTTTCATTTTCTTTTGAAAAACTTGTCTAAATATTGGTCAAAGTAAGGTTTGACCAAATAGTCAAATGAGCATAAAAAATTCAAAAAAATATCAGAAAAATGAAAAACATGCGCACAGAGTCTTCTTATGTCATATACTAAGGATTCTAGTCGATAAACAAGGTCTACATAGTTTCAAATAGAAGGTTCATGTACAATATGTGATATCTCGAACTCTGTTGTATGAAGTGAAGGGTTCAGATATTGGGTTTAGGTTTGGCTCATAAAAAGTTTGAAAAACCACACCAAAGCTTCATTTTGGAGTGACTAAGAAGGATCCAGGCTTAGTTTTTCATTTTATTTTGAAAAACTTGTTTAAATGTTGGTCAAAGTTAGGTTTGACCAAATAGTCAAATGAGCATAAAAAATGCAAAAAAACAAAAAACCAGCGCACATAGTCTTTTTATGTCATATACTAAGGATTTAAGTCGATGAACAAGGTCTACATAGTGTCAAACAGAAGGTTCATGTACAATATGCGATATCTCGAACTCTGTTGTACGAAGTCAATGGTTCAGAGAAGAGGTTTAGGTTTGGATCATCAAAACTTTCAAAAAACCACACCAAAGCTTCAATTTGGAGTGACTAAGAAGGATCCAGGCTTAGTTTTTCATTTTCTTTTGAAAAGCTTGTTTAAATGCTGGTCAAAGTTAGGTTTGACCGAATAGTCAAAAGACCATAAAAATTCAAAAAAAAATTAAAAAAATGAAAAACCTCCGCACATAGTCTTCTTATGTCATATACTAAGGATTCAATGTCGATAAACAAGGTGTACCTAGTTTCAAACAGAAGATTCATGTACAATATGCGATATCTCGAACTCTGTTGTACGAAGTCATGGGTTCAGAGAAGGGGTTTAGGTTTGGATCATGAAAAGTTTCAAAAACCACACCGAAGCTTCATTTTGGAGTGACTAAGAAGGGTCCAGGCTTAGTTTTTCATTTTCTTTTGAAAAACTTGTGTAAATGTTAGTCAAAGTTAGGTTTGACCAAATAGTCAAATGAGCATAAATTTTTTAATAAAATCAGAAAAATGAAAAACATGCGCACATAGTCTTCTTATGTCAAATACTAAGGATTTAATTCGATAAACAAGGTCTACATAGTTTCAAACAGAAGGTTCATGTACAATATGCCATATCTCGAACTCTGTTGTACGAAGTCAAGGGTTCAGAGAAGGGGTTTAGGTTTTGATCATAAAAAGTTTCAGGAACCACACCAAAGCTTCATTTTGGAGTGACTAAGAAGGATCCAGGATTAGATTTTCATTTTCTTTTGAAAAACTTGTTTAAATGTTGGTCGAACTTAGGTTTGACCAAATAGTCAAATGAGCATAAAAAATTCAAAAAAAAATCAGAAAAATGAAAAACATGCGCACATAGTCTTCTTATGTCATATACTAAGGATTTAAGTCGATAAACAAGGTCTACATAGTTTCAAACAGAAGGTTCATGTAAAATATGCGATATCTCGAACTCTGTTGTACGAAGTCAAGGGTTCAGAGAAGGGGTTTAGGTTTGGATCATAAAAAGTTTCAAAAACCACACCAAAGGTTCATTTTGGATTGACTAAGAAGGATCTAGGCTTATTTTTTCATTTTCTTTTGAAAAACTTGTTTAAATGTTGGTCAAAGTAAGGTTTGACCAAATAGTCAAATGAGCATAAAAAATTCAAAAAAAATCAGAAAAATGAAAAACATGCGCACAGAGTCTTCTTATGTCATATACTAAGGATTCTAGTCGATAAACAAGGTCTACATAGTTTCAAATAGAAGGTTCATGTACAATATGTGATATCTCGAACTCTGTTGTATGAAGTGAAGGGTTCAGATATTGGGTTTAGGTTTGGCTCATAAAAAGTTTGAAAAACCACACCAAAGCTTCATTTTGGAGTGACTAAGAAGGATCCAGGCTTAGTTTTTCATTTTATTTTGAAAAACTTGTTTAAATGTTGGTCAAAGTTAGGTTTGACCAAATAGTCAAATGAGCATAAAAAATGCAAAAAAACAAAAACCAGCGCACATAGTCTTTTTATGTCATATACTAAGGATTTAAGTCGATGAACAAGGTCTACATAGTGTCAAACAGAAGGTTCATGTACAATATGCGATATCTCGAACTCTGTTGTACGAAGTCAATGGTTCAGAGAAGAGGTTTAGGTTTGGATCATCAAAACTTTCAAAAAACCACACCAAAGCTTCAATTTGGAGTGACTAAGAAGGATCCAGGCTTAGTTTTTCATTTTCTTTTGAAAAGCTTGTTTAAATGCTGGTCAAAGTTAGGTTTGACCGAATAGTCAAAAGACCATAAAAATTCAAAAAAAAATTAAAAAAATGAAAAACCTCCGCACATAGTCTTCTTATGTCATATACTAAGGATTCAAGTCGATAAACAAGGTGTACCTAGTTTCAAACAGAAGATTCATGTACAATATGCGATATCTCGAACTCTGTTGTACGAAGTCATGGGTTCAGAGAAGGGGTTTAGGTTTGGATCATGAAAAGTTTCAAAAACCACACCGAAGCTTCATTTTGGAGTGACTAAGAAGGGTCCAGGCTTAGTTTTTCATTTTCTTTTGAAAAACTTGTGTAAATGTTAGTCAAAGTTAGGTTTGACCAAATAGTCAAATGAGCATAAATTTTTTAATAAAATCAGAAAAATGAAAAACATGCGCACATAGTCTTCTTATGTCAAATACTAAGGATTTAATTCGATAAACAAGGTCTACATAGTTTCAAACAGAAGGTTCATGTACAATATGCCATATCTCGAACTCTGTTGTACGAAGTCAAGGGTTCAGAGAAGGGGTTTAGGTTTTGATCATAAAAAGTTTCAGGAACCACACCAAAGCTTCATTTTGGAGTGACTAAGAAGGATCCAGGATTAGATTTTCATTTTCTTTTGAAAAACTTGTTTAAATGTTGGTCGAACTTAGGTTTGACCAAATAGTCAAATGAGCATAAAAAATTCAAAAAAAATCAGAAAAATGAAAAACATGCGCACATAGTCTTCTTATGTCATATACTAAGGATTTAAGTCGATAAACAAGGTCTACATAGTTTCAAACAGAAGGTTCATGTAAAATATGCGATATCTCGAACTCTGTTGTACGAAGTCAAGGGTTCAGAGAAGGGGTTTAGGTTTGGATCATAAAAAGTTTCAAAAACCACACCAAAGGTTCATTTTGGATTGACTAAGAAGGATCTAGGCTTATTTTTTCATTTTCTTTTGAAAAACTTGTTTAAATGTTGGTCAAAGTAAGGTTTGACCAAATAGTCAAATGAGCATAAAAAATTCAAAAAAAAATCAGAAAAATGAAAAACATGCGCACAGAGTCTTCTTATGTCATATACTAAGGATTCTAGTCGATAAACAAGGTCTACATAGTTTCAAATAGAAGGTTCATGTACAATATGTGATATCTCGAACTCTGTTGTATGAAGTGAAGGGTTCAGATATTGGGTTTAGGTTTGGCTCATAAAAAGTTTGAAAAACCACACCAAAGCTTCATTTTGGAGTGACTAAGAAGGATCCAGGCTTAGTTTTTCATTTTATTTTGAAAAACTTGTTTAAATGTTGGTCAAAGTTAGGTTTGACCAAATAGTCAAATGAGCATAAAAAATGCAAAAAAACAAAAAACCAGCGCACATAGTCTTTTTATGTCATATACTAAGGATTTAAGTCGAAGAACAAGGTCTACATAGTGTCAAACAGAAGGTTCATGTACAATATGCGATATCTCGAACTCTGTTGTACGAAGTCAATGGTTCAGAGAAGAGGTTTAGGTTGGATCATCAAAACTTTCAAAAAACCACACCAAAGCTTCAATTTGGAGTGACTAAGAAGGATCCAGGCTTAGTTTTTCATTTTCTTTTGAAAAGCTTGTTTAAATGCTGGTCAAAGTTAGGTTTGACCGAATAGTCAAAAGACCATAAAAATTCAAAAAAAAATTAAAAAAATGAAAAACCTCCGCACATAGTCTTCTTATGTCATATACTAAGGATTCAAGTCGATAAACAAGGTGTACCTAGTTTCAAACAGAAGATTCATGTACAATATGCGATATCTCGAACTCTGTTGTACGAAGTCATGGGTTCAGAGAAGGGGTTTAGGTTTGGATCATGAAAAGTTTCAAAAACCACACCGAAGCTTCATTTTGGAGTAAATAAGAAGGGTCCAGGCTTAGTTTTTCATTTTCTTTTGAAAAACTTGTGTAAATGTTAGTCAAAGTTAGGTTTGACCAAATAGTCAAATGAGCATAAATTTTTAAAAAATCAGAAAAATGAAAAACATGCGCACATAGTCTTCTTATGTCAAATACTAAGGATTTAAGTCGATAAACAAGGTCTACATAGTTTCAAATAGAAGGTTCATGTACAATATGCGATATCTCGAACTCTGTTGTACGAAGTCAAGGGTTCAGAGAAGGGGTTTAGGTTTTGACCATAAAAAGTTTCAAAAACCACACCAAAGCTTCATTTTGGAGTGACTAAGAAGGATCTAGGCTTAGATTTTCATTTTCTTTTGAAAAAACTTGTTTAAAGGTTGGTCAAAGTTAGGTTTGACGAAATAGTCAAATGAGCATAAAAATCAGAAAAATGAAAAACATGCGCACATAGTCTTCTTATGTCATATACTAAGGATTTATGTCGATAAACAAGGTCTACATAGTTTCAAACAGAAGGTTCATGTACAATATGTGATATCTCGAACTCTGTTATAAGAAGTCAAGGGTTCAAAGAAGGGGTTTAGGTTTGGATCATAAAAAGTTTCAAAAACCACACCAAAGCTTCATTTTGGAGTGACTAAGAAGGATCCAGGATTAGTTTTTCATTTTCTTTTGAAAAACTTGTTTAAATGTTGGTCAAAGTTAGGTTTGACCAAATAGTCAAATGAGCACAAAAAATTCAAAAAAAATCAGAAAAATGAAAAACATGCGCACAGAGTCTTCTAATGTCATATACTAAGGATTGAAGTCGATAGACAAGGTCTACATAGTTTCATACAGAAGGTTCATGTACAATATGTTGATATCTCGAACTCTATTATAAGAAGTCAAGGGTTCAAAGAAGGGGTTTAGGTTTGGATCATAAAAAGTTTCAAAAACCACACCAAAGCTTCATTTGGAGTGACTAAGAAGGATCGAGGCTTAGTTTTTCATTTTCTTTGAAAACTTGTTAAATGTTGGTCAAAGTTAGGTTTGACCAAATAGTCAAATGAGCATAAAAAATGCAAAACAACAAAAAAATGAAAAAAACCTGCGCACATAGTCTTCTTATGTCGTATACTAAGGATTCAAGTCGACAAACAAGGTCTACATAGTTTACAAACAGAGGTTCATGTACAATATACGATATCTCGAACTCTGTTATACGAAGTTCCAAAGGTTCAGAGAAGGGGTTTTGGTTGGATCATGAAAAGTTTCAAAAAGCAACAGCGAAGCTGTTTTGGAGTGAACTAAGAAGAGGTCCAAGGCTTAGTTTTTCATTTTCTTTGAAAAACTTGTTTAAATGTTGGTCAAAGTTAGGTTTGACCAAATAGTCAAATGAGCATAAAAAATTAAAAAAAATTAAAAAACTAAAACCTGCGCACATAGTCTTCTTATGTCATATACTAAGGATTCTAGTCGATAAACAAGGTCTACATAGTTTCAAACAGAAGGTTTCATGTACAATATGTGATTGTTCTCGAACTCTATTGTATGAAGTGAAGGGTTTAGCAGATGGGGTTTAGGTTTGGATCATGAAAAGATTTCAAAAAACCACACCAAAGCTTCATTTTGGAGTGACTAAGAAAGGATCGAGGCTTAGTTTTTCATTTTCTTTTGAAAAACTGTGTTAAATCGTTCTTCAAAGTTTAGGTTTGACCAAATCAGTCAAATGAGCATAAAAAATTCAAAAAAAAATCAAAAAAATGAAAAACATGCGCACAAGTCTTCTTATGTCATATACTAAGGATTTAAGTCGATTAAACAAGGGTCTACATAGTTTCAAACAGAAGGGTCATGTACAATATGTGATAATCTCCAACTCTGTTGTACGAGTCAAGGGTTCAGAGAAGGGGTTTAGGTTTGGATCATAAAAATTTCAAAAACCACACCAAAGCTCATTTTGGAGTGACTAAAAGGATCCAGGCTTAGTTTTTCATTTTCTTTTGAAAAACTTGTTTAAATGTTGGTCAAAATAATTTTGACCAAATAGTCAAATGAGCATAAAAAATGCAAAAAAAAAATGAAAAACCTGCGCACATAGTCTTCTTATGTCATATACTAAGGATTCAAGTCGACAAACAAGGTCTACATAGTTTCAAACAGAAGTTCATGTACAATATGTGATATCTCGAACTCTTTTATAGGAAGTCAAGGTTCAGAGAAGGGGTTTTGGTTTGGATCATGAAAAGTTTCAAAACCACACCAAAGCTTCATTTTGGAGTGACTAAGAAGGATCAGGCTTAGTTTTTCATTTTCTTTTGAAAAACTTGTTTAAATGTTGGTCAAAGTTAGGTTTGACCAAATAGTCAAATGAGCATAAA
>CAJUXJ010001428.1:25229-57202 GCA_910589775.1 Avena eriantha
TCAAAAGAAAATGAAAAACTAAGCCTGGATCCTTCTTAGTCACTCCAAATGAAGCTTTGGTGTGGTTTTTGAAACTTTTTATGATCCAACCTAAACCCCTTCTCTGAACCCTTGACTTCGTATAACAAGTTCGAGATATCGCATATTGTACATGAACCTGTGTTTGAAACTATGTAGACCTTGTTTATCGACTTGAATCCTTAGTATATGACATAAGAAGACTATGTGCACAGGTTTTTCATTTTTTTGATTTTTTTTTGAATTTTTTATGCTCATTTGACTATTTGGTCAAAATTACTTTGACCAACATTTAAACAAGTTTTTCAAAAGAAAATGAAAAACTAAGCCTGGATCCTTCTTAGTCACTCCAAAATGAAGCTTTGGTGTGGTTTTTGAAACTTTTTATGATCCAAACCTAAACCCCTTCTCTAAACCCTTGACTTCGTACAACAGAGTTCGAGATATCGCATATTGTACATGAACCTTCTGTTTGAAACTATGTAGACCTTGTTTATCGACTTGAATCCTTAGTATATGACATAAGAAGACTATGTGCGCAGGCTTTGAATTTTTTTATGCTCATTTCACTATTTGGTCCAACCTAACTTTCACCAACATTTAAACAAGTTTTTAAAAGAAAATGAAAACTAAGCCTAGATCCTTCTTAGTCACTCCAAAATGAAGCTTTGGTGTGGTTTTTGAAACTTTTTATGATCCAAACCTAAACCCTCTTCTCTGAACCCTTGACTTCGTACAACAGAGTTCGAGATATCGCATATTGTACATGAACCTTCTGTTTGAAACTATGTAGACCTTGTTTATCGAATTGAATCCTTAGTATATGACATAAGAAGACTATGTGCGCAGGTTTTTCATTTTTTTTTTTTTAATTTTTTATGCTCATTTGACTATTTGGTCAAATTAACTTTGACCAACATTTAAACAAGTTTTTCAAAAGAAAATGAAAAACTAAGCCTGGATCCTTTTTAGTCACTCCAAAATGAAGCTTTGGTGTGGTTTTTGAAACTTTTTATGATCCAAACCTAAACCCCTTCTCTGAACCCTTGACTTCGTACAACAGAGTTCGAGATATCGCATATTGTACATGAACCTTTTGTTTGAAACTATGTATACCTTGTTTATTCGACTAGAATCCTTAGTATATGACATAAGAAGACTATGTGCACAGGTTTTTTAATTTTTTTGAATTTTTAGGCTCATTTGTTATATTTGGTCAAACCTAACTTTGACCAACATTTAAACAATTTTTCAAAAGAAATGAAAAACTAAGCCTAGATCCCTTCTTAGCCACTACAAAATAAGCTTCGTTTGGTTTGTTGAAACTTTTCATGATCCAAACCAAAACCCCTTCTCTGAACCTTTGACTTCGTATAACAGAGTTCGAGATATCGCATATGTACATGAACCTTCTGTGTGAAACTATGTAGACCTTGTTTGTCGACTTGAATCCTTAGTATACGACATAAGAAGACTACGTGCGTAGGTTTTGATTTTTAATTTTTTATGCTCATTTGACTATTTGGTCAAACCTAACTTTGACCAACATTTAAACAAGTTTTTCAAAAGAAAATGAAAAACTAAGCCTGGATCCTTCTTAGTCACTCCAAAATGAAGCTTTGGTGTGGTTTTTGAAACTTTCATGATCCAAACCTAAACCCCTTCTCTGAACCCTTGACTTCGTACAACAGAGTTCGAGATATCGCATATTGTACATGAACCTTCTGTTTGAAACTATGTAGACCTTGTTTATCGACTTAGAATCCTTAGTATATGACATAAGAAGACTATGTGCGCAGGTTTTTCATTTTTTTGATTTTTTTGAATTTTTTATGCTCATTTGACTATTTGGTCAAACCTAACTTTGACCAACATTTAAACAAGTTTTTCAAAAGAAAATGAAAAACTAAGCCTGGATCCTTCTTAGTCACTCCAAAATGAAGCTTTGGTGTGGTTTTTGAAACTTTTCATGATCCAAACCTAAACCCTTCTCTGAACCCTTGACTTCTTACAACAGAGTTCGAGATATCGCATATTGTACATGAACCTTCTGTTGAAACTATGTCGACCTTGTTAATCGACTAGAATCCTTAGTATATGACATAAGAAGACTATGTGCGCATGTTTTTTCATTTTTTTTATTTTTTTTTGAATTTTTTATGCCATTTGACTATTTGGTCAAAACTAACTTTGACCAACATTAACAAGGTTTTCAAAAGAAAATGAAAAACTAAGCCTGGACCCTTCTAGTCACTCCAAAATGAAGCTTTGGTGTGGTTTTGAAACTTTTTTATGATCCAAACCTAAAACCCCTTCTCTGAACCTTGACTTCGTAGAACAGAGTTCGAGATATCGCATATTGTACTATGAACCTTCTGTTTGAAACATGTAGAACCTTGTTTTATCGACTTGAATCCTTAGTATATGACATAAGAAGACTATGTGCGCTAGGTTTTCATTTTTTTGTTTTTTTTGAATTTTTTATGCTATTTGACTATTTGGTCAAACCTAACTTTGACCAACATTTAAACAAGTTTTCAAAAGAAAATGAAAAACTAAGCCTGGATCCTTCTTAGTCACTCCAAAATGAAGCTTTGGTGTGGTTTTTGAAACTTTTATGATCCAAACCTAAACCCCTTCTTTGAACCCTTGACTTCGTATAACAGAGTTCGAGATATCAGCATATTGTACATGAACCTTCTGTTTGAAACTATGTAGACCTTGTTTATCGACTTGAATCCTTAGTATATGACATAAGAAGACTATGTGCGCAGGTTTTCATTTTTTGATTTTTTTGAATTTTTTATGCTCATTTGACTATTTGGTCAAACCTAACTTTGACCAACATTTAAACAAGTTTTTCAAAAGAAAATGAAAAACTAAGCCTAGATCCTTCTTAGTCACTCCAAAATGAAGCTTTGGTGTGTTTTTTGAAACTTTTCATGATCCAAACCTAAACCTCTTCTCTGAACCCTTGACTTCGTACAACAGAGTTCTAGATATCCCATAGTTGTATATGAACTTCTGTTTGAAACTATGTAGACCATTGTTTATCGACTTGAAGAATTAGTATATGACATTATAGAGACTATGTGCACAGGGTTTTTTGAATTTTTTTGAATTTTTTATGCTCATTGCACTATTTGGTCCAAACCTAACTTTGCCAACATTTAAATAAGTTTTTCAAAAGAATATGAAAAACTAAGCCTGGATCCTTCTTAGTCACTCCAAAATGAAGCTTTGGTGTGGTTTTTGAAACTTTTTATGATCCAAATCTAAACCCCTTCTCTGAACCCTTGACTTCGTATAACAGAGTTCGAGATATCGCATATTGTACAAGAACCTTGTGTTTGAAACTATGTAGACCTTATTTATCGACTTGAATCCTTAGTATATGATATAAGAAGACTATGTGCGCAGGTTTTTCATTTTTTTTTGAATTTTTTTGAATTTTTATGCTAATTTGACTATTTGGTCAAAATTAACTTTGACTAACATTTAAACAAGTTTTTCAAAAGAAAATGAAAAACTAAGACTGGATCCTTTTTAGTCACTCCAAAATGAAGCTTTGGTGTGGTTTTTGAAACTTTTTATGATCCAAACCTAAACCCCTTCTCTGAACCCTTGATTTCGTATAACAGAGTTCGAGATATCGCATATTGTACAAGAACCTTCTGTTCGAAACTATGTAGACCTTATTTATCGACTTGAATCCTTAGTATATGACATAAGAAGACTATGTGCGCAGGTTTTTCATTTTTCTGATTTTTTTTTATTTTTTATGCTCATTTGACAATTTGGTCAAACCTAACTTTGACCAACATTTAAACAAGTTTTTCAAAAGAAAATGAAAAACTAAGCCTAGATCCTTCTTAGTGACTCCAAAATGAAGCTTTGGTTTGGTTTTTGAAACTTTTCATGATCCAAACCTAAACCTCTTCTCTGAAACCCTTGACTTCGTACAACAGAGTTCGATATATCGCATATTGTATATGAACTTTCTGTTTGTAACTATGTAGACCTTGTTTATCGACTTGAATCCTTAGTATATGACATAGAAGACTATGTGCGCAGGTTTTCATTTTTTTTATTTTTTTGAATTTTTATGCTCATTTGACTATTTGGTCAAACCTAACTTTGACCAACATTTAAACAAGTTTTCAAAAGAAAATGAAAAACTAAGCCTGGATCCTTCTTAGTCACTCTCCAAAATGAAGCTTTGGTGTGGTTTTTGAAACTTTTTCATGATCCAAACCTAAACCCCTTCTCTGAACCCTTGACTTCGTACAACAGAGTTCGAGGATATCGCATATTGTACATGAACCTTCTGTTTGAAACTATGTAGACCTTGTTTATCGACTATGAATCCTTAGTATATGACATAAGAAGACTATGTGCGCAGGTTTTTTCATTTTTTTGATTTTTTTAATTTTTATGCTCATTTGACTATTTGGTCAAACCTAACTTTGACCAACATTTAAACAAGTTTTTCAAAAGAAAATGAAAAACTAAGCCTAGGATCCTTCTTAGTCACTCCAAAATGAAGCTTGGTGTGGTTTTTGAAACTTTTCATGATCCAAACCTAAACCCCTTCTCTGAACCCTTGACTTCGTACAACAGAGTTCGAGATATCGCATATTGTACATGAACCTTCTGTTTGAAACTATGTAGACCTTGTTTATCGACTTGAATCCTTAGTATATGACATAAGAAGACTATGTGCGCAGGTTTTTCATTTTTTGATTTTTTGAATTTTTATGCTCATTTGACTATTTGGTCAAACCTAACTTTGACCAACATTTAAACAAGTTTTTCAAAGAAAATGAAAAACTAAGCCTGGATCCTTCTTAGTCACTCCAAAATGAAGCTTTGGTGTGGTTTTTGAAACTTTTCATGATCCAAACCTAAACCCCTTCTCTGAAACCCTTGACTTCGTACAACAGAGTTCGAGATATCGCATATTGTACATGGACCTTCTGTTTGAAACTATGTAGACCTTGTTTATCGACTAGAATCCTTAGTATAAGACATAAGAAGACTATGTGCGCAGGTTTTTCATTTTTTTATTTTTTTTGAATTTTTATGCTCATTTGACTATTTGGTCAAACCTAACTTTGACCAACATTTAAACAGTTTTTCAAAATAAAATGAAAAACTAAGCCTGGATCCTTCTTAGTCACTCCAAAATGAAGCTTTGGTGTGGTTTTTGAAACTTTTCATGATCAAACCTAAACCCCTTCTCTGAACCCTTGACTTCGTACAACAGAGTTCGAGATATCGCATATTGTACATGAACTTCTGTTTGAAACTATGTAGACCTTGTTTATCGACTTGAATCCTTAGTATATGACATAAGAAGACTATGTGCGCAGGTTTTTCATTGTTTATTATTTTTTATTTTATGCTCATTTCACTATTTGGTCCAACCTAACTTTGACCAACATTTAAACAAGTTTTCAAAAGAAAATGAAAAACTAAGCCTAGGATCCTTCTTAGTCACTCCAAAATGAAGCTTTGGTGTGGTTTTTGAAACTTTTCATGATCCAAACCTATACCCCTTCTCTGAACCCTTGACTTCGTACAACAGAGTTCGAGATATCGCATATTGTACATGAACCTTCTGTTTGAAACTATGTAGTCCTTTTATTATCGAATTGAATCCTTAGTATATGACATAAGAAGACTATGCGCGCAGGTTTTTCATTTTTTTTTCATTTTTTATGCTAATTTGACTATTTGGTCAAAATTAACTTTGACCAACATTTAAACAAGTTTGTCAAAAGAAAATGAAAAACTAAGCCTGGATCCATTTTAGTCACTCCAAAATGAAGCTTTGGTGTGGTTTTTGAAACTTTTTATGATCCAAACCTAACCTTCTCTGATCCCCTGATTTCGTATAACAGAGTTCGAGATATCGCATATTGTACAAGAACCTTCTGTTCGAAACTATGTAGACCTTATTTATCGACTTGAATCCTTAGTATCTCACATAAGAGGACTACGTGCGTAGGTTTTTCATTTTTCTGATTTTTTTAAATTTTTATGCTCATTTGAAAATTTGGTCGAATCTAACTTTGACCAACATTTAAACAAGTTTTTCAAAAGAAAATGAAAAACGAATCCTAGATCCTTCTTAGTCACTCCAAAATGAAGCTTTGGTCTGGTTTTTGAAACTTTTCATGATCCAAACCTAAACCTCTTCTCTGAACCCTTGACTTCATACAACAGAGTTCGATATATCGCATATTGTATGTGAACTTTCTGTTTGACACTATGTAGACCTTGTTTATCGACTTGAATCCTTAGTATATGACATGATAAGACTATGTGCGCAGGTTTTGAATTTTTTTGAATTTCTTATGCTCATTTCACTATTTCGGTCCAACCTAACTTTGACCAACATTTAAACAAGTTTTACAAAAGAAAATGAAAAACTAAGCCTGGATCCTTCTTAGTCACTCCAAAATGAAGCTTTGGTGTGGTTTTTGAAACTTTTCATGATCCAAACCTAAACCCCGTCTCTAAGCCCTTGACTTCGTACAACAGAGTTCGAGACATCGCATATTATAAATGGACCTTCTATTTGAAACTATGTAGACCTTGTTTATCGACTCGAATCCTTAGTATAAGACATAAGAAGACTATGTGCACAGGTTTTTAATATTTTTAATATTTTTTGAATTTTTTATGCTCATTTGACTATTTGGTCAAACCTAATTTTGACCAACATTTAAACAAGTTTTTCAAAAGAAAATGAAAAACGAATCCTAGATCCTTCTTAGTCACTCCAAAATGAAGCTTTGGTGTGGTTTTTGAAACTTTTCATGATGCAAACCTAAACCTCTTCTCTAAACCCTTGACTTCGTACAACAGAGTTCGAGATATCGGGTATTGTACATGACCCTTCTATTTGACACTATGTAGACCTTGTTTATCGACTTGAATCCTTATTATATGACATAAGAACACTATGTGCGCAGGCTTTGAATTTTTTATGCTCATTTCAATATTTGGTCCAACCTAACTTTCAACAATATTTAAACAAGTGTTGAAAAGAAAATGAAAAACTAAGCCTAGATCCTTCTTAGTCACTCCAAAATGAAGCTTTGGTGTGGTTTTTGAAACTTTTCATGATCCAAACTAAACCCCTTCTCTGAACCCTTGACTTCGTACAACAGAGTTCGAGATATCGCATATTGTACATGAACCTTCTCTTTGAAAGAATGTAGACCTTGTTTATCGAATTGAATCCTTAGTATATGACATAAGAAGACTATGTGCGCAGGTTTTTCATTTTTTTGTTTTTTTTTTAATTTTTTAAGCTAATTTGACTATTTGGTCAAAATTAACTTTGACCAACATTTAAACAAGTTTTTCCAAAGAAAATGAAAAACTAAGCCTGGATCCTTTTTAGTCACTCTAAAATGAAGCTTTGGTGTGGTTTTTGAAACTTTTTATGATCCAAACCTAAACCCCTTCTCTGAACCCTTGATTTCGTATAACAGAGTTCGAGATATCGCATATTGTACAAGAACCTTCTGTTCGAAACTATGTAGACCTTATTTGTCGACTTGAATCCTTAGTATATGACATAAGAAGACTATGTGCGCAGGTTTTCATTTTTCTGATTTTTTTTTATTTTTTATGCTCATTTGACAATTTGGTCAAACCTAACTTTGACCAACATTTAAACAAGTTTTTCAAAAGAAGATGAAAAACGAAACCTAGATCCTTCTTAGTCACTCCAAAATGAAGCTTTGGTGTGGTTTTTGAAACTTTTCATGTTCCAAACCTAAACCTCTTCTCTGAACCCTTGACTTCGTACAACAGAGTTCGATATATCGCATATTGTATATGAACTTTCTGTTTGACACTATGTAGACATTGTTTATCGACTTGAATCCTTAGTATATGACATGATAAGACTATGTGCGCAGGTTTTGAATTTTTTTGAATTTCTTATGCTCATTTCACTATTTGGTCCAACCTAACTTTGACCAACATTTAAACAAGTTTTTCAAAAGAAAATAAATACTAAGCCTGGATCCTTCTTAGTCACTCCAAATGAAGCTTTGGTGTGGTTTTTGAAACTTTTCATGATCCAAACCTAAACCCCGTCTCTAAGCCCTTGACTTCGTACAACAGAGTTCGAGACATCGCATATTATAATGACCTTCTATTTGAAACTATGTAGACCTTGTTTATCGACTAGAATCCTTAGTATAAGACATAAGAAGACTATGTGCACAGGTTTTTAGTTTTTTTGAATTTTTTATGCTCATTTGACTATTTGGTCAAACCTAATTTTGACCAACATTTAAACAAGTTTTTCAAAAGAAAATGAAAAACGAATCCTAGATCCTTCTTAGTCACTCCAAAATGAAGCTTTGGTGTGGTTTTTGAAACTTTTCATGATCCAAACCTAAACCTCTTCTCTAAACCCTTGACTTCGTACAACAGAGTTCGAGATATCGGGTATTGTACATGACCCTTCTATTTGACACTATGTAGACCTTGTTTATCGACTTGAATCCTTAGTATATGACATAAGAACACTATGTGCGCAGGCTTTTTGAATTTTTTATGCTCATTTCACTATTTGGTCAAACCTAACTTTCACCAACTATTTAAACAAGTTTTGAAAAGAAAATGAAAAACTAAGCCTAGATCCCTTCTTAGTCACTCCAAAATGAAGCTTTGGTGTGGTTTTTGAAACTTTTCATGATCCAAACCTAAACCCCTTCTCTGAACCCTTGACTTCGTACAACAGAGTTCGAGATATCGCATATTGTACATGACCTTCTCTTTGAAACTATGTAGACCTTGTTTATCGAATTGTATCCTTAGTATATGACATAAGAAGACTATGTGCGCAGGTTTTTCATTTTTTGTTTTTTTTAATTTTTTATGCTAATTTGACTATTTGGTCAAAATTAACTTTGACTAACATTTAAACAAGTTTTTCAAAAGAAAATGAAAAACTAAGCCTGGATCCTTCTTAGTCACTCCAAAATGAAGCTTTGGTGTGGTTTTTGAAACTTTTATGATCCAAACCTAAACCCCTTCTCTGAACCCTTGATTTCGTATAACAGAGTTCGAGATATCGCATATTGTACAAGAACCTTCTGTTCGAAACTATGTAGACCTTATTTATCGATTTGAATCCTTAGTATATGACATAAGAAGACTATGTGCGCAGGTTTTTCATTTTTCTGATTTTTTTTATTTTTTATGCTCATTTGACAATTTGGTCAAACCTAACTTTGACCAACATTTAAACAAGTTTTTCAAAAGAAAATGAAAAACGAAACCTAGATCCTTCTTAGTCACTCCAAAATGAAGCTTTGGTGTGGTTTTTGAAACTTTTCATGATCCAAACCTAAACCCTTTCTCTTAACCCTTGACTTCGTACAACAGAGTTCGATATATCGCATATTGTATATGAACTTTCTGTATGACACTATGTAGACCTTGTTTATCGACTTGAATCCTTAGTATAGTACATGATAAGACTATGTGCGCAGGTTTTGAATTTTTTTGAATTTCTTATGCTCATTTCACTATTTGGTCCAACCTAACATTGACCAACATTTAAACAAGTTTCACAAAAGAAAATGAAAAACTAAGCCTGGATCCTTCTTAGTCACTCCAAAATGAAGCTTTGGTGTGGTTTTTGAAACTTTTCATGATCTAAACCTAAACCCCGTCTCTAAACCCTTGACTTCGTACAACAGAGTTCGAGACATCGCATATTATAAATGGACCTTCTATTTGAAACTATGTAGACCTTGTTTATCGACTAGAATCCTTAGTATAAGACATAAGAAGACTATGTGCACAGGATTTTAATATTTTTAATTTTTTTTGAATTTTTTATGCTCATTTGACTATTTGGTCAAAATTAACTTTAACCAACATTTAAACAAGTTTTTAAAAGAAAATGAAAAAATAAGCCTGGACCCCTCTTAGTCACTCCAAAATGAAGCTTTGTGTGTGGTTTTTGAAACTTTTCATGATCCAAACCTAAACCCTTTCTCTTAACCCTTGACTTCGTACAAGAGAGTTCGAGATATCGCATATTGTACATGAACCTTCTGTTTGAAACTATGTAGACCTTGTTTATCGATTTGAATCCTTAGTATATGACATCACAAGACTATGTGCGGAGGTTTTCATTTTTTTATTTTTATTTGAATTTTTTATGCTCATTTGACTATTTGGTCAAACCTAACTTTGACCAAAATGTAAACAAGTTTTTCAAAAGAAAATGAAAAATTATGCCTGGATCCTTCTTAGTCACTCCAAAATGAAGCTTTGGTGTGGTTTTTGAAACTTTTCATGATCCAAACCTAAACCTCTTCTCTAAACCCTTGACTTCGTACAACAGAGTTCGAGATATGGGGTATTGTACATGACCCTTCTGCTTGACACTATGTAGACCTTGTTATCGACTTGAATCCTTAGTATATGACCTAAGGAGACTATGTGCGCAGGCTTTGAATTTTTTATGCTCATTGCACTATTTGGTCCAACCTAACTTTCACATATATTTAAACAAGTTTTGAAAAGAAAATGAAAAACTAAGCCTAGATCCTTCTTAGTCACTCCAAAATGAAACTTTGTTGTGGTTTTTGAAACTTTTTATGATCCAAACCTAAACCCCTTCTCTGAACCCTTGACTTCGTACAACAGCGTTCGAGATATCGCATATTGTACATGAACCTTCTGTTTGAAACTATGTAGACCTTGTTTATCGAATTGAATCCTTAGTATATGACATAAGAAGACTATGTGCGCAGGTTTTTCATTTTTTTGTTTTTTTTTAATTTTTTAAGCTAATTTGACTATTTGGTCAAAATTAACTTTGACCAACATTTAAACAAGTTTTTCAAAGAAAATGAAAAACTAAGCCTGGATCCTTTTTAGTCACTCCAAAATGTAGCTTTGGTGTGGTTTTTGAAACTTTTTATGATCCAAACCTAAACCCCTTCTCTGAACCCTTGATTTCGTATAACAGAGTTCGAGATATCGCATATTGTACAAGAACCTTCTGTTCGAAACTATGTAGACCTTATTTGTCGACTTGAATCCTTAGTATATGACATAAGAAGACTATGTGCGCAGGTTTTTCATTTTTCTGATTTTTTTTAATTTTTTATGCTCATTTGACAATTTGGTCAAACCTAACTTTGACCAACATTTAAACAAGTTTTTCAAAAGAAAATGAAAAACGAAACCTAGATCCTTCTTAGTCACTCCAAAATGAAGCTTTGGTGTGGTTTTTGAAACTTTTCATGATCCAAACCTAAACCTCTTCTCTGAACCCTTGACTTCGTACAACAGAGTTCGATATATCGCATATTGTATATGAACTTTCTGTTTGACACTATGTAGACATTGTTTATCGACTTGAATCCTTAGTATATGACATGATAAGACTATGTGCGCAGGTTTTGAATTTTTTTGAATTTCTTATGCTCATTTCACTATTTGGTCCAACCTAACTTTGACCAACATTTAAACAAGTTTTTCAAAAGAAAATAAATACTAAGCCTGGATCCTTCTTAGTCACTCCAAAATGAAGCTTTGGTGTGGTTTTTGAAACTTTTCATGATCCAAACCTAAACCCCGTCTCTAAGCCCTTGACTTCGTACAACAGAGTTCGAGACATCGCATATTATAAATGGACCTTCTATTTGAAACTATGTAGACCTTGTTTATCGACTAGAATCCTTAGTATAAGACATAAGAAGACTATGTGCACAGGTTTTTAATTTTTTTTTGAATTTTTTATGCTCATTTGACTATTTGGTCAAACCTAACTTTGACCAACATTTAAACAAGTTTTTCAAAAGAAAATGAAAAACGAATCCTAGATCCTTCTTAGTCACTCCAAAATGAAGCTTTGGTGTGGTTTTTGAAACTTTTCATGATCCAAACCTAAACCTCTTCTCTAAACCCTTGACTTCGTACAACAGAGTTCGAGATATCGGGTATTGTACATGACCCTTCTATTTGACACTATGTAGACCTTGTTTATCGACTTGAATCCTTATTATATGACATAAGAACACTATGTGCGCAGGCTTTGAATTTTTTATGCTCATTTCACTATTTGGTCCAACCTAACTTTCACCAATATTTAAACAAGTTTTGAAAAGAAAATGAAAAACTAAGCCTAGATCCTTCTTAGTCACCCCAAAATGAAGCTTTGGTGTGGTTTTTGAAACTTTTCATGATCCAAACCTAAACCCCTTCTCTGAACCCTTGACTTCGTACAACAGAGTTCGAGATATCGCGTATTGTACATGAACCTTCTCTTTGAAAGAATGTAGACCTTGTTTATCGAATTGTATCCTTAGTATATGACATAAGAAGACTATATGCGCAGGTTTTTAATTTTTTTGTTTTTTTTTTTAATTTTTTAAGCTAATTTGACTATTTGGTCAAAATTAACTTTGACTAACATTTAAACAAGTTTTTCAAAAGAAAATGAAAAACTAAGCCTGGATCCTTTTTAGTCACTCCAAAATGAAGCTTTGGTGTGGTTTTTGAAACTTTTTATGATCCAAACCTAAACCCCTTCTCTGAACCCTTGACTTCGTATAACAGAGTTCGAGATATCGCATATTGTACAAGAACCTTCTGTTCGAAACTATGTAGACCTTATTTATCGACTTGAATCCTTAGTATATGACATAAGAAGACTATGTGCGCAGGTTTTTCATTTTTCTGATTTTTTTTTATTTTTTATGCTCATTTGACTAATTTGGTCAAACCTAACTTTGACCAACATTTAAACAAGTTTTTCAAAAGAAAATGAAAAACGAAACCTAGATCCTTCTTAGTCACTCCAAAATGAAGCTTTGGTGTGGTTTTTGAAACTTTTCATGATCCAAACCTAAACCTCTTCTCTGAACCCTTGACTTCATACAACAGAGTTCGATATATCGCATATTGTATATGAACTTTCTGTATGACACTATGTAGACCTTGTTTATCGACTTGAATCCTTAGTATATGACATGATAAGACTATGTGCGCAGGTTTTGAATTTTTTTGAATTTCTTATGCTCATTTCACTATTTGGTCCAACCTAACATTGACCAACATTTAAACAAGTTTCACAAAAGAAAATGAAAAACTAAGCCTGGATCCTTCTTAGTCACTCCAAAATGAAGCTTTGGTGTGGTTTTTGAAACTTTTCATGATCTAAACCTAAACCCCGTCTCTAAACCCTTGACTTCGTACAACAGAGTTCGAGACATCGCATATTATAAATGGACCTTCTATTTGAAACTATGTAGACCTTGTTTATCGACTAGAATCCTTAGTATAAGACATAAGAAGACTATGTGCACAGGATTTTAATATTTTTAATTTTTTTTGAATTTTTTATGCTCATTTGACTATTTGGTCAAAATTAACTTTAACCAACATTTAAACAAGTTTTTAAAAATAAAATGAAAAAATAAGCCTGGACCCCTCTTAGTCACTCCAAAATGAAGCTTTGTGTGGTTTTTGAAACTTTTCATGATCCAAACCTAAACCCTTTCTCTTAACCCTTGACTTCGTACAAGAGAGTTCGAGATATCGCATATTGTACATGAACCTTCTGTTTGAAACTATGTAGACCTTGTTTATCGACTTGAATCCTTAGTATATGACATCACAAGACTATGTGCGGAGGTTTTTCATTTTTTTATTTTTATTTGAATTTTTTATGCTCATTTGACTATTTGGTCAAACCTAACTTTGACCAAAATGTAAACAAGTTTTTCAAAAGAAAATGAAAAACTATGCCTGGATCCTTCTTAGTCACTCCAAAATGAAGCTTTGGTGTGGTTTTTGAAACTTTTCATGATCCAAACCTAAACCTCTTCTCTAAACCCTTGACTTCGTACAACAGAGTTCGAGATATGGGTATTGTACATGACCCTTCTGTTTGACACTATGTAGACCTTGTTATCGACTTGAATCCTTAGTATATGACCTAAGGAGACTATGTGCGCAGGCTTTGAATTTTTTATGCTCATTTCACTATTTGGTCCAACCTAACTTTCACCATATATTTAAACAAGTTTTGAAAAGAAAATGAAAAACTAAGCCTAGATCCTTCTTAGTCACTCCAAAATGAAACTTTGTTGTGGTTTTTGAAACTTTTTATGATCCAAACCTAAACCCCTTCTCTGAACCCTTGACTTCGTACAACAGCGTTCGAGATATCGCATATTGTACATGAACCTTCTGTTTGAAACTATGTAGACCTTGTTTATCGAATTGAATCCTTAGTATATGACATAAGAAGACTATGTGCGCAGGTTTTTCATTTTTTTGTTTTTTTTTAATTTTTTAAGCTAATTTGACTATTTGGTCAAAATTAACTTTGACCAACATTTAAACAAGTTTTTCCAAAGAAAATGAAAAACTAAGCCTGGATCCTTTTTAGTCACTCTAAAATGAAGCTTTGGTGTGGTTTTTGAAACTTTTTATGATCCAAACCTAAACCCCTTCTCTGAACCCTTGATTTCGTATAACAGAGTTCGAGATATCGCATATTGTACATGAACCTTCTGTTCGAAACTATGTAGACCTTATTTGTCGACTTGAATCCTTAGTATATGACATAAGAAGACTATGTGCGCAGGTTTTCATTTTTCTGATTTTTTTTAATTTTTTATGCTCATTTGACAATTTGGTCAAACCTAACTTTGACCAACATTTAAACAAGTTTTTCAAAAGAAAATGAAAAACGAAACCTAGATCCTTCTTAGTCACTCCAAAATGAAGCTTTGGTGTGGTTTTTGAAACTTTTCATGATCCAAACCTAAACCTCTTCTCTGAACCCTTGACTTCGTACAACAGAGTTCGATATATCGCATATTGTATATGAACTTTCTGTTTGACACTATGTAGACCTTGTTTATCGACTTGAATCCTTAGTATATGACATGATAAGACTATGTGCGCAGGTTTTGAATTTTTTTGAATTTCTTATGCTCATTTCACTATTTGGTCCAACCTAACTTTGACCAACATTTAAACAAGTTTTTCAAAAGAAAATGAAAACTAAGCCTGGATCCTTCTTAGTCACTCCAAAATGAAGCTTTGGTGTGGTTTTTGAAACTTTTCATGATCCAAACCTAAACCCCGTCTCTAAGCCCTTGACTTCGTACAACAGAGTTCGAGACATCGCATATTATAAATGGACCTTCTATTTGAAACTATGTAGACCTTGTTTATCGACTAGAATCCTTAGTATAAGACATAAGAAGACTATGTGCACAGGTTTTTAATATTTTTAATTTTTTTGAATTTTTTATGCTCATTTGACTATTTGGTCAAACCTAATTTTGACCAACATTTAAACAAGTTTTTCAAAAGAAAATGAAAAACGAATCCTAGATCCTTCTTAGTCACTCCAAAATGAAGCTTTGGTGTGGTTTTTGAAACTTTTCATGATGCCAAACCTAAACCTCTTCTCTAAACCCTTGACTTCGTACAACAGAGTTCGAGATATCGGGTATTGTACATGACCCTTCTATTTGACACTATGTAGACCTTGTTTATCGACTTGAATCCTTATTATATGACATAAGAACACTATGTGCGCAGGCTTTGAATTTTTTATGCTCATTTCACTATTTGGTCCAACCTAACTTTCACCAATATTTAAACAAGTTTTGAAAAGAAAATGAAAAACTAAGCCTAGATCCTTCTTAGTCACTCCAAAATGAAGCTTTGGTGTGGTTTTTGAAACTTTTCATGATCCAAACCTAAACCCCTTCTCTGAACCCTTGACTTCGTACAACAGAGTTCGAGATATCGCATATTGTACATGAACCTTCTCTTTGAAAGAATGTAGACCTTGTTTATCGAATTGTATCCTTAGTATATGACATAAGAAGACTATAGTGCGCAGGTTTTTCATTTTTTTGTTTTTTTTAATTTTTTAAGCTAATTTGACTATTTGGTCAAAATTAACTTTGACTAACATTTAAACAAGTTTTTCAAAAGAAAATGAAAAACTAAGCCTGGATCCTTTTTAGTCACTCCAAAATGAAGCTTTGGTGTGGTTTTTGAAACTTTTTATGATCCAAACCTAAACCCCTTCTCTGAACCCTTGATTTCGTATAACAGAGTTCGAGATATCGCATATTGTACAAGAACCTTCTGTTCGAAACTATGTAGACCTTATTTATCGACTTGAATCCTTAGTATATGACATAAGAAGACTATGTGCGCAGGTTTTTCATTTTTCTGATTTTTTTTTATTTTTTATGCTCATTTGACATTTGGTCAAACCTAACTTTGACCAACATTTAAACAAGTTTTTCAAAAGAAAATGAAAAACGAAACCTAGATCCTTCTTAGTCACTCCAAAATGAAGCTTTGGTGTGGTTTTTGAAACTTTTCATGATCCAAACCTAAACCTCTTCTCTGAACCCTTGACTTCATACAACAGAGTTCGATATATCGCATATTGTATATGAACTTTCTGTATGACACTATGTAGACCTTGTTTATCGACTTGAATCCTTAGTATATGACATGATAAGACTATGTGCGCAGGTTTTGAATTTTTTTGAATTTCTTATGCTCATTTCACTATTTGGTCCAACCTAACTTTGACCAACATTTAAACAAGTTTTACAAAAGAAAATGAAAAACTAAGCCTGGATCCTTCTTAGTCACTCCAAAATGAAGCTTTGGTGTGGTTTTTGAAACTTTTCATGATCCAAACCTAAACCCCGTCTCTAAACCCTTGACTTCGTACAACAGAGTTCGAGACATCGCATATTATAAATGGACCTTCTATTTGAAACTATGTAGACCTTGTTTATCGACTAGAATCCTTAGTATAAGACATAAGAAGACTATGTGCACAGGTTTTTAATATTTTTAATTTTTTTTGAATTTTTTATGCTCATTTGACTATTTGGTCAAACCTAACTTTAACCAACATTTAAACAAGTTTTTAAAAAGAAAATGAAAAACTAAGCCTGGATCCCTTCTTAGTCACTCCAAAATGAAGCTTTGGTGTGGTTTTTGAAACTTTTCATGATCCAAACCTAAACCCTTTCTCTTAACCCTTGACTTCGTACAAGAGAGTTCGAGATATCGCATATTGTACATGAACCTTCTGTTTGAAACTATGTAGACCTTGTTTATCGACTTGAATCCTTAGTATATGACATCACAAGACTATGTGCGCAGGTTTTCATTTTTTTATTTTTATTTGAATTTTTTATGCTCATTTGACTATTTGGTCAAACCTAACTTTGACCAAAATGTAAACAAGTTTTTCAAAAGAAAATGAAAAACTATGCCTGGATCCTTCTTAGTCACTCCAAAATGAAGCTTTGGTGTGGTTTTTGAAACTTTTCATGATCCAAACCTAAACCTCTTCTCTAAACCCTTGACTTCGTACAACAGAGTTCGAGATATGGGGTATTGTACATGACCCTTCTGTTTGACACTATGTAGACCTTGTTATCGACTTGAATCCTTAGTATATGACCTAAGGAGACTATGTGCGCAGGCTTTGAATTTTTTATGCTCATTTCACTATTTGGTCCAACCTAACTTTCACCAATATTTAAACAAGTTTTGAAAAGAAAATGAAAAACTAAGCCTAGATCCTTCTTAGTCACTCCAAAATGAAGCTTTGGTGTGGTTTTTGAAACTTTTCATGATCCAAACCTAAACCCCTTCTCTGAACCCTTGACTTCGTACAACAGAGTTCGAGATATCGCATATTGTACATGAACCTTCTGTTTGAAACTATGTAGACCTTGTTTATCGAATTGAATCCTTAGTATATGACATAAGAAGACTATGTGCGCAGGTTTTTCATTTTTTGTTTTTTTTAATTTTTTATGCTAATTTGACTATTTGGTCAAAATTAACTTTGACCAACATTTAAACAAGTTTTTCAAAAGAAAATGAAAAACTAAGCCTGGATCCTTCTTAGTCACTCCAAAATGAAGCTTTGGTGTGGTTTTTGAAACTTTTATGATCCAAACCTAAACCCCTTCTCTGAACCCTTGACTTCGTATAACAGAGTTCGAGATATCGCATATTGTACAAGAACCTTCTGTTCGAAACTATGTAGACCTTATTTATCGACTTGAATCCTTAGTATATGACATAAGAAGACTATGTGCGCAGGTTTTTCATTTTTCTGATTTTTTTTAATTTTTTATGCTCATTTGACAATTTGGTCAAACCTAACTTTGACCAACATTTAAACAAGTTTTTCAAAAGAAAATGAAAAACGAAACCTAGATCCTTCTTAGTCACTCCAAAATGAAGCTTTGGTGTGGTTTTTGAAACTTTTCATGATCCAAACCTAAACCTCTTCTCTGAACCCTTGACTTCGTACAACAGAGTTCGATATATCGCATATTGTATATGAACTTTCTGTTTGACACTATGTAGACCTTGTTTATCGACTTGAATCCTTAGTATATGACATGATAAGACTATGTGCGCAGGTTTTGAATTTTTTTGAATTTCTTATGCTCATTTCACTATTTGGTCCAACCTAACTTTGACCAACATTTAAACAAGTTTTTCAAAAGAAAATGAAAAACTAAGCCTGGATCCTTCTTAGTCACTCCAAAATGAAGCTTTGGTGTGGTTTTTGAAACTTTTCATGATCCAAACCTAAACCCCTTCTCTGAACCCTTGACTTCGTACAACAGAGTTCGAGATATCGCATATTGTACATGAACCTTCTGTTTGAAACTATGTAGACCTTGTTTATCGACTTGAATCCTTAGTATATGACATAAGAAGACTATGTGCGCAGGTTTTCATTTTTTTGATTTTTTTTGAATTTTTTATGCTCATTTGACTATTTGGTCAAACCTAACTTTGACCAACATTTAAACAAGTTTTTCAAAAGAAAATGAAAAACTAAGCCTGGATCCTTCTTAGTCACTCCAAAATGAAGCTTTGGTGTGGTTTTTGAAACTTTTCATGATCCAAACCTAAACCCCTTCTCTGAACCCTTGACTTCGTACAACAGAGTTCGAGATATCGCATATTGTACATGAACCTTCTGTTTGAAACTATGTAGACCTTGTTTATCGACTTGAATCCTTAGTATATGACATAAGAAGACTATGTGCGCAGGTTTTTCATTTTTGATTTTTTTTTAATTTTTTATGCTCATTTGACTATTTGGTCAAACCTAACTTTGACCAACATTTAAACAAGTTTTTCAAAAGAAAATGAAAAACTAAGCCTGGATCCTTCTTAGTCACTCCAAAATGAAGCTTTGGTGTGGTTTTTGAAACTTTTCATGATCCAAACCTAAACCCCTTCTCTGAACCCTTGACTTCGTACAACAGAGTTCGATATATCGCATATTGTATATGAACCTTCTGTTTGAAACTATGTAGACCTTGTTTATCGACTATGAATCCTTAGTATATGACATAGAAGACTATGTGCGCAGGTTTTTGAATTTTTTTGAATTTTTTATGCTCATTTCACTATTTGGTCCAACCTAACTTTGACCAACATTTAAACAAGTTTTTCAAAAGAAAATGAAAAACTAAGCCTGGATCCTTCTTAGTCACTCCAAAATGAAGCTTTGGTGTGGTTTTTGAAACTTTTCATGATCCAAACCTAAACCCCGTCTCTAAACCCTTGACTTCGTACACCAGAGTTCGAGACATCGCATATTATACATGGACCTTCTATTTGAAACTATGTAGACCTTGTTTATCGACTAGAATCCTTAGTATAAGACATACGAAGACTATGTGCACAGGTTTTTAATATTTTAATTTTTTTTGAATTTTTTATGCTCATTTGACTATTTGGTCAAACCTAACTTTAACCAACATTTAAACAAGTTTTTCAAAAGAAAATGAAAAACTAAGCCTGGATCCTTCTTAGTCACTCCAAAATGAAGCTTTGGTGTGGTTTTTGAAACTTTTCATGATCCAAACCTAAACCTCTTCTCTAACCCTTGACTTCGTACAACAGAGTTCGAGATATCGCATATTGTACATGAACCTTCTGTTTGAAACTATGTAGACCTTGTTTATCGACCTTGAATCCTTAGTATATGACATCACAAGACTATGTGCGCAGGTTTTCATTTTTTTTTATTTTATTTGGAATTTTTTTATGCTCATTTGACTATTTGGTCAAACCTAACTTTGACCAAATGTAAACAAGTTTTTCAAAAGAAAATGAAAAACTATGCGTGGATCCTTCTTAGTCACTCCAAAATGAAGCTTTGGTGTGGTTTTTGAAACTTTTCATGATGCCAAACCTAAACCTCTTCTCTAAACCCCTTGACTTCGTACAACAGAGTTCGATGATATCGGGTATTGTACATGACCCTTTCTGTTTGACACTATGTAGACCTTGTTTATCGACTTGAATCCTTAGTATATGACATAGAAGACTATGTGCGCAGGCTTTGAATTTTTTATGCTCATTTCACTATTTGGTCCAACCTAACTTTCACCAATATTTAAACAAGTTTTGAAAAGAAAATGAAAAACTAAGCCTAGATCCTTCTTAGTCACTCCAAAATGAAGCTTTGGTGTGGTTTTTGAAACTTTTATGATCCAAACCTAAACCCCTTCTCTGAACCCTTGACTTCGTACAACAGAGTTCGAGATATCGCATATTGTACATGAACCTTCTGTTTGAAACTATGTAGACCTTGTTTATCGAATTGAATCCTTAGTATATGACATAAGAAGACTATGTGCGCAGGTTTTTCATTTTTTGTTTTTTTAATTTTTTAATGCTAATTTGACTATTTGGTCAAAATTAACTTTGACCAACATTTAAACAAGTTTTTCAAAAGAAAATGAAAAACTAAGCCTGGATCCTTTTTAGTCACTCCAAATGAAGCTTTGGTGTGGTTTTTGAAACTTTTTATGATCCAAACCTAAACCCCTTCTCTGAACCCTTGATTTCGTATAACAGAGTTCGAGATATCGCATATTGTACAAGAACCTTCTGTTCGAAACTATGTAGACCTTATTTATCGACTTGAATCCTTAGTATATGACATAAGAAGACTATGTGCGCAGGTTTTTCATTTTTCTGATTTTTTTTGAATTTTTTATGCTCATTTGACAATTTGGTCAAACCTAACTTTGACCAACATTTAAACAAGTTTTTCAAAAGAAAATGAAAAACGAAGCCTAGATCCTTCTTAGTCACTCCAAAATGAAGCTTTGGTGTGGTTTTTGAAACTTTTCATGATCCAAACCTAAACCCTCTTCTCTGAACCCTTGACTTCGTACAACAGAGTTCGATATATCGCATATTGTACATGAACCTTCTGTTTGACACTATGTAGACCTTGTTTATCGACTTGAATCCTTAGTATATGACATAAGAAGACTATGTGCGCAGGTTTTGAATTTATTTTTTTGAATTTTTTATGCTCATTTGACTATTTGGTCAAACCTAACTTTGACCAACATTTAAACAAGTTTTTCAAAAGAAAATGAAAAACTAAGCCTGGATCCTTCTTAGTCACTCCAAAATGAAGCTTTGGTGTGGTTTTTGAAACTTTTATGATCCAAACCTAAACCCCGTCTCTAACCCTTGACTTCGTATAACAGAGTTCGAGATATCGCATATTGTACATGAACCTTCTGTTTGAAACTATGTAGACCTTGTTTATCGACTTGAATCCTTAGTATATGACATAAGAAGACTATGTGCGCAGGTTTTCATTTTTTAATTTTTTTTGAATTTTTATGCTCATTTGACTATTTGGTCAAACCTAACTTTGACCAACATTTAAACAAGTTTTTCAAAAGAAAATGAAAAACTAAGCCTGGATCCTTCTTAGTCACTCCAAAATGAAGCTTTGGTGTGGTTTTTGAAACTTTTCATGATCCAAACCTAAACCTCTTCTCTAAACCCTTGACTTCGTACAACAGAGTTCGAGATATCGCATATTGTACATGAACCTTCTGTTTGAAACTATGTAGACCTTGTTTATCGACTTGAATCCTTAGTATATGACATAAGAAGACTATGTGCGCAGGTTTTTAATTTTTTTGAATTTTTTATGCTCATTTCACTATTTGGTCAAACCTAACTTTGACCAACATTTAAACAAGTTTTCAAAAGAAAATGAAAAACTAAGCCTGGATCCTTCTTAGTCACTCCAAAATGAAGCTTTGGTGTGGTTTTTGAAACTTTTCATGATCCAAACCTAAACCCCTTCTCTGAACCCTTGACTTCGTACAACAGAGTTCGAGATATCGCATATTGTACATGAACCTTCTGTTTGAAACTATGTAGACCTTGTTTATCGACTAGAATCCTTAGTATATGACATAAGAAGACTATGTGCAGCAGGTTTTTAATTTTTTTAATTTTTTTGAATTTTTTATGCTCATTTGACTATTTGGTCAAACCTAACTTTGACCAACATTTAAACAAGTTTTTCAAAAGAAAATGAAAAACTAAGCCTGGATCCCTTCTTAGTCACTCCAAAATGAAGCTTTGGTGTGGTTTTTGAAACTTTTCATGATCCAAACCTAAACCCCTTCTCTGAACCCTTGACTTCGTACAACAGAGTTCGAGATATCGCATATTGTACATGAACCTTCTGTTTGAAACTATGTAGACCTTGTTTATCGACTTGAATCCTTAGTATATGACATAAGAAGACTATGTGCGCAGGTTTTTCATTTTTCTGATTTTTTTTAATTTTTTATGCTCATTTGACTAATTTGGTCAAACCTAACTTTGACCAACATTTAAACAAGTTTTTCAAAAGAAAATGAAAAACGAATCCTAGATCCTTCTTAGTCACTCCAAAATGAAGCTTTGGTGTGGTTTTTGAAACTTTTCATGATCCAAACCTAAACCTCTTCTCTGAACCCTTGACTTCATACAACAGAGTTCGATATATCGCATATTGTATATGAACTTTCTGTTTGACACTATGTAGACCTTGTTTATCGACTTGAATCCTTAGTATATGACATGATAAGACTATGTGCGCAGGTTTTGAATTTTTTTGAATTTCTTATGCTCATTTCACTATTTGGTCCAACCTAACTTTGACCAACATTTAAACAAGTTTTCAAAAGAAAATGAAAAACTAAGCCTGGATCCTTCTTAGTCACTCCAAAATGAAGCTTTGGTGTGGTTTTTGAAACTTTTCATGATCCAAACCTAAACCCCTTCTCTGAACCCTTGACTTCGTACAACAGAGTTCGAGATATCGCATATTGTACATGAACCTTCTGTTTGAAACTATGTAGACCTTGTTTATCGACTAGAATCCTTAGTATATGACATAAGAAGACTATGTGCGCAGGTTTTTCATTTTTTATTTTTTTGAATTTTTTATGCTCATTTGACTATTTGGTCAAACCTAACTTTGACCAACATTTAAACAAGTTTTTCAAAAGAAAATGAAAAACTAAGCCTGGATCCTTCTTAGTCACTCCAAAATGAAGCTTTGGTGTGGTTTTTGAAACTTTTCATGATCCAAACCTAAACCCTTCTCTGAACCCTTGACTTCGTACAACAGAGTTCGAGATATCGCATATTGTACATGAACCTTCTGTTTGAAACTATGTAGACCTTGTTTATCGACTTGAATCCTTAGTATATGACATAAGAAGACTATGTGCGCAGGTTTTTCATTTTTTTATTTTTTTTGAATTTTTTATGCTCATTTGACTATTTGGTCAAACCTAACTTTGACCAACATTTAAACAAGTTTTTCAAAAGAAAATGAAAAACTAATGCCTAGGATCCTTCTTAGTCACTCCAAAATGAAGCTTTGGTGTGGTTTTTGAAACTTTTCATGATCCAAACCTAAACCTCTTCTCTGAACCCTTGACTTCAGTACAACAGAGTTCGATATATCGCATATTGTATATGAACCTTCTGTTTGACACTATGTAGACCTTGTTTATCGACTTGAATCCTTAGTATATGACATGATAAGACTATGTGCGCAGGTTTTGAATTTTTTTTAATTTTTATGCTCATTTCACTATTTGGTCAAACCTAACTTTGACCAACATTTAAACAAGTTTTTCAAAAGAAAATGAAAACTAAGCCTGGATCCTTCTTAGTCACTCCAAAATGAAGCTTTGGTGTGGTTTTTGAAACTTTTCATGATCCAAACCTAAACCCCTTCTCTGAACCCTTGACTTCGTACAACAGAGTTCGAGATATCGCATATTGTACATGAACCTTCTGTTTGAAACTATGTAGACCTTGTTTATCGACTTGAATCCTTAGTATATGACATAAGAAGACTATGTGCGCAGGTTTTTCATTTTTTTGATTTTTTTAATTTTATGCTAATTTGACTATTTGGTCAAAATTAACTTTGACCAACATTTAAACAAGTTTTTCAAAAGAAAATGAAAACTAAGCCTGGATCCTTCTTAGTCACTCCAAAATGAAGCTTTGGTGTGGTTTTGAAACTTTTCATGATCCAAACCTAAACCCCTTCTCTAACCCTTGATTCGTACAACAAAGTTCGAGATATCGCATATTGTACAAGGAACCTTCTGTTCGAAACTATGTAGACCTTATTTATCGACTTGAATCCTTAGTATATGACATAAGAAGACTATGTGCGCAGGTTTTTAATTTATTGATTTTTTTAATTTTTTATGCTCATTTGACTATTTGGTCAAACCTAACTTTGACCAACATTTAAACAAGTTTTTCAAAAGAAAATGAAAAACTAATCCTAGATCCTTCTTAGTCACTCCAAAATGAAGCTTTGGTGTGGTTTTTGAAACTTTTCATGATCCAAACCTAAACCTCTTCTCTGAACCCTTGACTTCATACAACAGAGTTCGATATATCGCATATTGTATATGAACTTTCTGTTTGACACTATGTAGACCTTGTTTATCGACTTGAATCCTTAGTATATGACATGATAAGACTATGTGCGCAGGTTTTGAATTTTTTTGAATTTCTTATGCTCATTTCACTATTTGGTCCAACCTAACTTTGACCAACATTTAAACAAGTTTTTAGAAAAGAAAATGAAAAACTAAGCCTGGATCCTTCTTAGTCACTCCAAAATGAAGCTTTGGTGTGGTTTTTGAAACTTTTCATGATCCAAACCTAAACCCCGTCTCTAAACCCTTGACTTCGTACACCAGAGTTCGAGACATCGCATATTATACATGGACCTTCTATTTGAAACTATGTAGACCTTGTTTATCGACTAGAATCCTTAGTATAAGACATACGAAGACTATGTGCACAGGTTTTTAATAATTTTAATTTTTTTTGAATTTTTTATGCTCATTTGACTATTTGGTCAAACCTAACTTTAACCAACATTAAAACAAGTTTTTCAAAAGAAAATGAAAAACTAAGCCTGGATTCTTCGTAGTCAGTCCAAAATGAAGCTTTGGTGTGGTTTTTGAAACTTTTAATGATCCAAACCTAAACCTCTTCTCTAAACCTTTGACTTCGTACAACAGAGTTCGAGATATCGCATATTGTACATGAACCTTCTGTTTGAAACTATGTAGACCTTGTTTATCGACCTTGAATCCTTAGTATATGACATCACAAGACTATGTGCGCAGGTTTTCATTTTTTTATTTTATTTGAATTTTTTATGCTCATCTGACTATTTTGTCAAACCTAACTTTGACCAAAATTTAAACAAGTTTTTCAAAATAAAATGAAAAACTATGCCTGGATCCTTCTTAGTCACTCCAAAATGAAGCTTTGGTGTGGTTTTTGAAACTTTTCATGATCCAAACCTAAACCTCTTCTCTAAACCCTTGACTTCGTACAACAGAGTTCGAGATATGGGGTATTGTACATGACCCTTCTGTTTGACACTATGTAGACCTTGTTATCGACTTGAATCCTTAGTATATGACATAAGGAGACTATGTGCGCAGGCTTTGAATTTTTTATGCTCATTTCACTATTTGGTCCAACCTAACTTTCACCAATATTTAAACAAGTTTTGAAAAGAAAATGAAAAACTAAGCCTAGATCCTTCTTAGTCACTCCAAAATGTAGCTTTGGTGTGGTTTTTGAAACTTTTTCATGATCCAAACCTAAACCTCTTCTCTGAACCCTTGACTTCGTACATCAGAGTTCGAGATATCGCATATTGTACATGAACCTTCTGTTTGAAACTATGTAGACCTTGTTTATCGAATTGAATCCTTAGTATATGACATAAGAAGACTATGTGCGCAGGTTTTTCATTTTTTTTTTCATTTTTTATGCTAATTTGACTATTTGGTCAAAATTAACTTTGACCAACATTTAAACAAGTTTTTCAAAAGAAAATGAAAAACTAAGCCTGGATCCATTTTAGTCACTCCAAAATGAAGCTTTGGTGTGGTTTTTGAAACTTTTTATGATCCAAACCTAACCTTCTCTGAACCCTTGATTTTGTATAACAGAGTTCGAGATATCGCATATTGTACAAGAACCTTCTGTTCGAAACTGACCTTATTTATCGACTTGAATCCTTAGTATCTCACATAAGAGGACTACGTGCGCAGGTTTTTCATTTTTCTGATTTTTTTTGAATTTTTTATGCTCATTTGACAATTTGGTCAAACCTAACTTTGACCAACATTTAAACAAGTTTTTCAAAAGAAAATGAAAAACGAATCCTAGATCCTTCTTAGTCACTCCAAAATGAAGCTTTCGTGTGGTTTTTGAAACTTTTCTTGATCCAAACCTAAACCTCTTCTCTGAACCCTTGACTTCATACAACAGAGTTCGATATATCGCATATTGTATATGAACTTTCTGTTTGACACTATGTAGACCTTGTTTATCGACTTGAATCCTTAGTATATGACATGATAAGACTATGTGCGTAGGTTTTGAATTTTTTTTCATTTTTTATGCTAATTTGAGTATTTGGTCAAAATTAACTTTGACCAACATTTAAAACAAGTTTTTCAAAAGAAAATGAAAACTAAGCCTGGATCCTTCTTAGTCACTCCAAAATGAAGCTTTGGTGTGGTTTTTGAAACTTTTCATGATCCAAACCTAAACCCCGTCTCTAAACCCTTGACTTCGTACAACACAGTTCGAGACATCACATATTATAAATGGACCTTCTATTTGAAACTATGTAGACCTTGTTTATCGACTAGAATCCTTAGTATAAGACATAAGAAGACTATGTGCATAGGTTTTTAATATTTTTAATTTCTTTTAAATTTTTTATGCTCATTTGACTATTTGGTCAAACCTAACTTTGACCAACATTTAAACAAGTTTTTCAAAAGAAAATGAAAAACGAATCCTAGATCCTTCTTAGTCACTCCAAAATGAAGCTTTGGTGTGGTTTTTGAAACTTTTCATGATCCAAACCTAAACCTCTTCTCTGAACCCTTGACTTCATACAACAGAGTTCGATATATCGCATATTGTATATGAACTTTCTGTTTGACACTATATAGACCTTGTTTATCGACTTGAATCCTTAGTATATGACATGATCAGACTATGTGCGCAGGTTTTGAATTTTTTTGAATTTCTTATGCTCATTTCACTATTTGGTCCAACCTAACTTTGACCAACATTTAAACAAGTTTTAGAAAAGAAAATGAAAAACTAAGCCTGGATCCTTCTTAGTCACTCCAAAATGAAGCTTTGGTGTGGTTTTTGAAACTTTTCATGATCCAAACCTAAACCCCGTCTCTAAACCCTTGACTTCGTACACCAGAGTTCGAGACATCGCATATTATACATGGACCTTCTATTTGAAACTATGTAGACCTTGTTTATCGACTAGAATCCTTAGTATAAGACATACGAAGACTATGTGCACAGGTTTTTAATAATTTTAATTTTTTTTGAATTTTTTATGCTCATTTGACTATTTGGTCAAACCTAACTTTAACCAACATTAAAACAAGTTTTTCAAAAGAAAATGAAAAACTAAGCCTGGATTCTTCGTAGTCAGTCCAAAATGAAGCTTTGGTGTGGTTTTTGAAACTTTTAATGATCCAAACCTAAACCTCTTCTCTAAACCTTTGACTTCGTACAACAGAGTTCGAGATATCGCATATTGTACATGAACCTTCTGTTTGAAACTATGTAGACCTTGTTTATCGACCTGAATCCTTAGTATATGACATCACAAGACTATGTGCGCAGGTTTTCATTTTTTTATTTTTATTTGAATTTTTTATGCTCATTTGACTATTTTGTCAAACCTAACTTTGACCAAAATTTAAACAAGTTTTTCAAAATAAAATGAAAAACTATGCCTGGATCCTTCTTAGTCACTCCAAAATGAAGCTTTGGTGTGGTTTTTGAAACTTTTCATGATGCAAACCTAAACCTCTTCTCTAAACCCTTGACTTCGTACAACAGAGTTCGAGATATGGGGTATTGTACATGACCCTTCTGTTTGACACTATGTAGACCTTGTTTATCGACTTGAATCCTTAGTATATGACATAAGAAGACTATGTGCGCAGGCTTTGAATTTTTTATGCTCATTTCACTATTTGGTCCAACCTAACTTTCACCAATATTTAAACAAGTTTTGAAAAGAAAATGAAAAACTAAGCCTAGATCCTTCTTAGTCACTCCAAAATGTAGCTTTGGTGTGGTTTTTGAAACTTTTCATGATCCAAACCTAAACCTCTTCTCTGAACCCTTGACTTCGTACATCAGAGTTCGAGATATCGCATATTGTACATGAACCTTCTGTTTGAAACTATGTAGACCTTGTTTATCGAATTGAATCCTTAGTATATGACATAAGAAGACTATGTGCGCAGGTTTTTCATTTTTTTTTTCATTTTTTATGCTAATTTGACTATTTGGTCAAAATTAACTTTGACCAACATTTAAACAAGTTTTTCAAAAGAAAATGAAAAACTAAGCCTGGATCCATTTTAGTCACTCCAAAATGAAGCTTTGGTGTGGTTTTTGAAACTTTTTATGATCCAAACCTAACCTTCTCTGAACCCTTGATTTTGTATAACAGAGTTCGAGATATCGCATATTGTACAAGAACCTTCTGTTCGAAACTGACCTTATTTATCGACTTGAATCCTTAGTATCTCACATAAGAGGACTACGTGCGCAGGTTTTTCATTTTTCTGATTTTTTTTGAATTTTTTATGCTCATTTGACAATTTGGTCAAACCTAACTTTGACCAACATTTAAACAAGTTTTTCAAAAGAAAATGAAAAACGAATCCTAGATCCTTCTTAGTCACTCCAAAATGAAGCTTTCGTGTGGTTTTTGAAACTTTTCTTGATCCAAACCTAAACCTCTTCTCTGAACCCTTGACTTCATACAACAGAGTTCGATATATCGCATATTGTATATGAACTTTCTGTTTGACACTATGTAGACCTTGTTTATCGACTTGAATCCTTAGTATATGACATGATAAGACTATGTGCGTAGGTTTTGAATTTTTTTTCATTTTTTATGCTAATTTGAGTATTTGGTCAAAATTAACTTTGACCAACATTAAAACAAGTTTTTCAAAAGAAAATGAAAACTAAGCCTGGATCCTTCTTAGTCACTCCAAAATGAAGCTTTGGTGTGGTTTTTGAAACTTTTCATGATCCAAACCTAAACCCCGTCTCTAAACCCTTGACTTCGTACAACACAGTTCGAGACATCACATATTATAAATGGACCTTCTATTTGAAACTATGTAGACCTTGTTTATCGACTAGAATCCTTAGTATAAGACATAAGAAGACTATGTGCATAGGTTTTTAATATTTTTAATTTCTTTTAAATTTTTTATGCTCATTTGACTATTTGGTCAAACCTAACTTTGACCAACATTTAAACAAGTTTTTCAAAAGAAAATGAAAAACGAATCCTAGATCCTTCTTAGTCACTCCAAAATGAAGCTTTGGTGTGGTTTTTGAAACTTTTCATGATCCAAACCTAAACCTCTTCTCTGAACCCTTGACTTCATACAACAGAGTTCGATATATCGCATATTGTATATGAACTTTCTGTTTGACACTATATAGACCTTGTTTATCGACTTGAATCCTTAGTATATGACATGATCAGACTATGTGCGCAGGTTTTGAATTTTTTTGAATTTCTTATGCTCATTTCACTATTTGGTCCAACCTAACTTTGACCAACATTTAAACAAGTTTTAGAAAAGAAAATGAAAAACTAAGCCTGGATCCTTCTTAGTCACTCCAAAATGAAGCTTTGGTGTGGTTTTTGAAACTTTTCATGATCCAAACCTAAACCCCGTCTCTAAACCCTTGACTTCGTACACCAGAGTTCGAGACATCGCATATTATACATGGACCTTCTATTTGAAACTATGTAGACCTTGTTTATCGACTAGAATCCTTAGTATAAGACATACGAAGACTATGTGCACAGGTTTTTAATAATTTTAATTTTTTTTGAATTTTTTATGCTCATTTGACTATTTGGTCAAACCTAACTTTAACCAACATTAAAACAAGTTTTTCAAAAGAAAATGAAAAACTAAGCCTGGATTCTTCGTAGTCAGTCCAAAATGAAGCTTTGGTGTGGTTTTTGAAACTTTTAATGATCCAAACCTAAACCTCTTCTCTAAACCTTTGACTTCGTACAACAGAGTTCGAGATATCGCATATTGTACATGAACCTTCTGTTTGAAACTATGTAGACCTTGTTTATCGACCTGAATCCTTAGTATATGACATCACAAGACTATGTGCGCAGGTTTTCATTTTTTTTTTTATTTGAATTTTTTATGCTCATTTGACTATTTGGTCAAACCTAACTTTGACCAAAATGTAAACAAGTTTTTCAAAAGAAAATGAAAAACTATGCCTGGATCCTTCTTAGTCACTCCAAAATGAAGCTTTGGTGTGGTTTTTGAAACTTTTCATGATGCAAACCTAAACCTCTTCTCTAAACCCTTGACTTCGTACAACAGAGTTCGAGATATCGGGTATTGTACATGACCCTTCTGTTTGACACTATGTAGACCTTGTTTATCGACTTGAATCCTTAGTATATGACATAAGAAGACTATGTGCGCAGGCTTTGAATTTTTTATGCTCATTTCACTATTTGGTCCAACCTAACTTTCACCAATATTTAAACAAGTTTTGAAAAGAAAATGAAAAACTAAGCCTAGATCCTTCTTAGTCACTCCAAAATGTAAGCTTTGGTGTGGTTTTTGAAACTTTTTCATGATCCAACCTAAACCTCTTCTCTGAACCCTTGACTTCGTACAATCAGAGTTCGAGATATCGCATATTGTACATGAACCTTCTGTTGAAACTATGTAGACCTTGTTTATCGAATTGAATCCTTAGTATATGACATAAGAAGACTATGTGCGCAGGTTTTTTCATTTTTTTGTTTTTTTCATTTTTTATGCTAATTTGACTATTTGGTCAAAATTAACTTTGACCAACATTTAAACCAGTTTTTCAAAAGAAAATGAAAAACTAAGCCTGGATCCATTAGTCACTCCAAAATGAAGCTTTGGTGTGGTTTTGAAACTTTTTATGATCCAAACCTAACCCCTTCTCTGAACCCTTGATTTGATAACAGAGTTCGAGATATCGCATATTGTACAAGAACCTCTGTTCGAAACTAGTAGACCTTATTTATCGACTTGAATCCTTAGTATCTGACATAAGAAGACTATGTGCGCAGGTTTTAATTTTTTCTGATTTTTTTGAATTTTTTTATGCTCATTTGACAATTTGGTCAAACCTAACTTTGACCAACATTTAAACAAGTTTTTCAAAAGAAAATGAAAAACTAAGCCTGAGATCCTTCTTAGTCCCTCCAAAATGAAGCTTTGGTGTGGTTTTGAAACTTTTCATGATCCAAACCTAAACCCCTTCTCTGAACCCTTGACTTCGTATACAACAGAGTTCGAGATATCGCATATTGTACATGAACCTTCTGTTTGAAACTATGTAGACCTTGTTTATCGACTTGAATCCTTAGTATATGACAT
>CAJUXJ010001429.1:0-51515 GCA_910589775.1 Avena eriantha
GTTTCCTCTATTATTCACTCACCCCCTTCCACTTACAACAATTGTAGTCAATTAACTCAAGACAACGTGAGGCCTTGAGTGCGATGGAAATGCTTCTTAAAGACACTTACCTAGGCTCCTTATTGAGATCGATATAAAAACTAGAATTAATACTTCCGTGAAAAAGATGCTCTGACAACATGTGCACTTGCAGGCCATCACCTGCATAGATGAAATGTTTTTCATGGGTGTTCTAGGAGGTGAAAATGTGAAGTTGGTCAATACGTGTCAAAGTATTTCTTTGTTGCCAAATATAGGGAAGCATATGCTCAGAATGTTCCTACCTTGTTGGGAAAGACCAATGGATGGAAGTCAATCCAGGCTTCATGCTACACGCTCCAGTTTTTACTAAACCAGTAGGTAGGCCAAGAAAGAATAGGATCAAAGCTATTCAGAGGGGGTGCACCACCTCAACGACATAGGTGCAAACGTTCTAGGATCCTAGGCACATTGCTAGGATTTGTAAAAATGATGTGGACCCATATTTTGGAAAGGATGATCAGGCAGGAGCAGCAAATGCAGAGGAGAATGAAGTAATTGAATGAGAGGAGATTGATGTAATGGATTCATTTCATAATGAACCAATGGATCAAGAGGAGGTTGAACCAAATGTACATCCGACTGAATCAATTATTCATTGGATGAAGAGGATAATGAAGTAACTGAACAAGAGGAGATTGAAGCAATGGATTCAGTGTATAATGAATCGATGGACTGAGAGGATATTGAACCAAATGTACATCCGACTAAAGCAATTGGTTCATTATATGAAGAGGATAATGAACTAATTGAGAAATAGGATATTGAAGCAATCTATTCATTGCAGAATAGACCAATGGATCGAGAGGAGATTGAACCAAATGTACATCCGGCTGAAGCAATTGATTCATTGGATGAACAGGATAATGAAGTAACTGAATGATAGGTTATTGAAGCAATGGATTCATTGCAAAATGAACCAATAGATCAAGAGGAGAATGAACCAAATGTACATACGACTGAAGCAGTTGATTCATTGGATGAAGAGGGTAATGAACTAATTGAACGAGAGGATATTGAAGCAATGGATTTATTGCAGAATGAACCAATGGATCAAGATGAGATTAAATGAAATGCAGAGATTGAAGAAAATGCAAAGGATGGAAGCAAAAGAAGAGGCTATGTACGAAAAGTGTTTGTCGATCTTTCTCAGGAAGGCGTATAGAATTGAACCCATAGATGATCGTTAGTTGGTCATCATGTCGGCACCTCCACCACCATAAACAAGAGAAGAAGAACAAAAGGAACAAAAGGAAGAATTACATGGTGGACTCCGAGAATATTCTAGCTAGGATCACCTGGATCAAGGTGGCGAACCCAGCACAAAACACCAAGAGCAAGAAAAATTATTTGAAATTGAACTACTAATTTGAATTTGTATGATGAATTTGAACGACTATCAATTTGTATTGAATTCGAACTAGTGTAATGCTCACAAGTTTGTATGTTGAATAATCCCAATAATGTATGTGTTATTGCAAGTTTTCTATGGTCATCCACCTAGTTGCTTAGCACTGCTCAGTTTGCCCTTGACAGGTAGTCAACAGATGGGGTTTAGCTAGTTCATGGCTTAAACCATAGCAAACATTGGCCAATTGATTAAAAATTTGGCACAGATATGTATCTTGGATTGATCCACCATATAATGTTGAATTTTTTTAGTTTACTTGTAATCAGCCACATTTTTCATTTTATAAGTGACTAAATTCAAAAAATATTTTAGGGTTAGTTTCATTCAAAAATCAAAACATAGTGGAACCTTCGCATGGAGTCTTGTTATGTTACATACAACCAAGCAAAAACTAGAAGAGAGAAAGAAATATAGAGAAATGGAGTTTTTTCCAAAACCACTTCTTAGTGACTTCTTAAAATGAACTATTAGGTATGAAGATGCATGGCTTTCTACACAATCCACCTCCCAAATAATCCATCCCAAAACATACTTTGTCTAAATGAGGCCAAATTTGGCACACTTATATATCTTTGAATTGTAAACAATATCATGTCACCCAAGATAGATTTTTTATTCAAATAACACATTTTTCATTTTTATGCCAAAATCTTGAATTCCCCTTACCTGTTTTTTAAATTTGGTGCCCTTGTTTAACTTAGTTCTACTCAGTTCTCCCCTTGTTTTACTCACTTTTCCCGTTTCGTTAAACTTTTCCTCACTTTTCCCCTCTCTCTTGTCTCAAACCCTCACATAGCTCAACCCGCGCTCACTTTGGATGCGCTCTATTGGTCACATGTATGTCACATGGATCTTGGCTCGTTGGATACTTTATGATCCGATGGGCTGGATGTCTCTCTCTCCACCAATGGATGCACCTATCCTATACGGAGAGGAGAGCCGACGGGCTAGATGGTCTCTCTCTATTTCTCAGTCGCACGTACCTACCAACCCTACCAGTCGCATCATCATCCCCTCCTATCGACGTGCAACGACATAGATCTAAGCATGGCGGGTCCGAATGGTGTGTCGCGCCGTGGATCTAAGCGTGGTGGTCCAAACAGCATGTGCCATTGAGGAATCTAAGCGTGGGCGGTCCGAACGGCGTGCGACAGCACGGATATAAGCATGGTGGTTCGAACGGCGTGCGGTGGTAAGGATCTATGCATCTGAAATTTCTGAAATGTCTATGTCTGTCTCACTTTTGTTCACCTCCTCAGATCCATTGCTGATGAAGGACACCAAGACGGTGATGGTGCCGACAGTGGTCATCGATGCCATGATAATTGAAGCCATCATCCACAACATCTCTGCGACAGTGCAGATTCACCCCTCCAACCTTGCACATGTGATATGAGACCACCATGTGGCCGCGGCCGCGGAGGATAGGCATCACCAGCCGCTGCATTGTCGGACCTCTTCGGCTTCGAGTTCTTCGTACCCATTTACAAGGACTCATGGAATAGCCTTAGGCTATCGGCTGGGAGCAGTTTTCCCGTACGGCCTACAGCAAGGCCACTTCTTGGAGTGCACATGCGGCGGGGAGGGCAGCGAGCTCACCGTCAACAGCGCGAATGGCGCCTCATGTAGTAGTTTCTAGGGTCCCGGTTTTTTATGTTTCAATTTAATATTTGGACAAATACTTCTCATTGAGGAGGCAAAGAACCTAACATCAAGTCAACTAATAAAATCATTCCATAAATGCAAATTTAGTTGCTGATGGTTTAGAGCATTGAGTGAGTGTCTGGTGTTGGGGTTATGAACCTCTGTTTGTGGAGGATATGTTTAAATTCGATTGTAGGGAGCCAAAATTTGGTTGTGGAGTATATGAGCCCAAGTTCAAAAAAATTAGGATAAATTTGATTGAAATATGTATGATTTGAATCAAATTGATATGTATTTGAGCCGTAAGCGAGGCCGGTGGTGATGCTCTAAATCTGATTCATAAGTAGTAGTACTTGCTTTGACAATGTCTAGTGGGCTTGTATAAATTTGATTGAAATATGTATTATTTTAATCAAAATTTATATGTATTTGAACCGTGAGGCCGGTGGATGACGAGGCGTAACCTCGGCAATGCCCATGGTGATGGACTTAGGGTTTCGCAGAAAAGAAACGCTAGGGATTTCGTCGGATGTTAGGAAATAATGAAAACAGAGTCACCTGAATACTGGGAAAACACACTATTACAAGTTGTCCTCTCGATTTCGGTACCCTCGCTTGGGCTTCTCCCGCCCTATATATAATAGGCCGGGTCTCAAACCTATATGCGGATAGGTTTCATACACGCGTAATTACAATACCAACATAATGTCGGTTCATGGTTTCTTTCCTAATACAATAACAAGTCTCTATCGGTTGCTGCTTTTGGCTGTTATCTGGAATCTTTACGGGCCGTAGTCCTTTTACCCAATGTAGGGTAATAAATAGTGAACACCATAATAATCATACCCATGTCAGTAGCCCCCGAGACTCTACCTGAACCGCAATTTTAGGTTGAGTCTCAAAGTTTCTTTTATCGCTTTTTGTAATTTGTAGGGATTTGGTACAATGAGTCTGATGCTTCTGACGGATCGGGAATCCATTAATTTCTCTTGGGAAAAAACAATGTTGACCTACATCAAATTCAAGTCCCCAGGCTAGAATCCAGAATTTTGTAACTAGCGTAATTCAGTTCGAGCCGCTGAGGTCTTACTGAATACTGAATTCCAGTTTTCTATTTTTATCGGGTACCCAACGTGTCCATCGAGATTTTTCATCGTATCGTTGATATGGATTTTTACTGGTAGAGCGCATTCTTGTGCGATTACCAGGCCACACAGGAAGAATCATGGGTCTTACCTTCATGTTTATGAACACGGCATTCGGATTTTTTGTCGCGTCTGAACGAGATCCGAGGTTTTTGGATTTTTTGTCGGGTGGCCTACTGGGCCATCACTCTTTCTGATTATATCAGATTATTTTATACAATCTCCCGATAGGAGTAACTCCTTTTTGAGGATACACAGGTGTAAAACTCAAAAAAAAAGGTTTTAGCAATTATCATATACTTCATACACATCTGAATTCTTTATCAGGTGCGCGTTAGCGCTCCCGATAGGAGTAGCCCCCGAGGCTATGTTCGGATGCTTGTATCTGGACATAGGCTCATAATTGTTGTTAGCTTGATGGAAATCATTGATCTTTGTGAAAAAGGTATAAATAACTTATCTCTTTACATATAAGGGAAAAATTGACGGTATGTTATTCTTTTGATCGGATGGTTGTTTAGCCTTTGTCCTGGACATCTTGGCTTAATAAGCTGAACTATAACTCTTATCATCTTTGCAAACAATCTTATATATAAAAGCGTCGTAGTTGTGGTACATTCCATGGATTTGAGTAATTTACTCATGTCTTCTTGTCTTGTAGTCGATATACTCCTCCGGGAATAACTTCTATGACGATGTATGGTCCTTCCCATGGATATTCTAGCTTCTTATGATCATCTTGCTTGAGGCGAAGAACTAGGTCCCCCACGGTGAAGGACCTAGGTCGCAATCTCCGGCTATGGTAATTGTGCAAGTTTTGTTGGTACATAGTTGCTCTTTGGAGGGCTTCATCTCGAGCTTCATCAAGTGCATCCACATCATCTTCAAGTGCTTTTCTTGATTCCTCTTCATCATATGCAGCTATCCTTGGCGATTCGTGTGATACCTCAACTAGAAGCACCGCTTCCGCACCGTGGACCAAAAAGAAAGGCGTCTCCTGTGTTGAATTATTTGGAGTTGTACATAAACTCCATAACACGGATGGCAATTCATCCACCCATGCTCCTTTCGCTCTGTCGAGTGGTGCCAGTAATCTCTTTTTGAGTCCAGCAGTGACTAGTCCATTGGCTTTTTCGACCTGTCCATTTGTTTGCGGGTGAGCTACTGAGGCGTAGCTTATCTTGATCCCATCTCCTGGCAGTACTCCTTGAACTCATTGGAAGTGAAGTTGGTCCCATTATCCGTGATAATGCTGTTTGGTACGCCAAACTGAAATACTATGGATTTGATAAAATTCACAACCGATGTTCCATCTTGGGTTGTGACAGGCATTGCTTCAATCCATTTAGTAAATTTGTCGATTGCTACTAGCAGAAAGACATGTCCTCCTAGCGATGATTTGTGAAGTTTTCCCACCATGTCAAGTCCTCACCAAGCGAAAGGCCAAGCTAAGGGTATGGGATTCAGCTCAGCGGCGGGTGCTCCAGGTTTTGTTGCGAATCGTTGTCATGCTCACATGTTCTAACGATGTCTTTTGCATCTTGTACTGCAGTGAGCCAATAGAATCCTACCCTGAACGTTTTTGTAGCAATTGCTCGGCTACTAGCATGGTGGCCATAGACTCCTTCATGTATATCTTTAAGTATATTTTTTCCTTCTTCAGGTGTTACGTAACGTTGCAACACACCCGAAATACTTCTTTTGTATAGTTCTCCTTTGATTATCCTGAAGGCCTTTGATCGTCGGGTGATTCATCGGGCCTCTATCACATCCTCTAGCAGTTCCCCTTTAGTCATGTATGCTATATACGGTTGCATCCAGGTTGGTTCGATTAACATGACCTCTCCGATTTCTCGTTCTTCTTCTTCGATGGCTTCTTCAATATTTTTTGTTTTTGAAGGAGCCCCCAACTCTTTTGTGGATGTTTCTTTTTCCCTGTTTTTGGTGCTACAACCTCAGAGACTCTTTTTGCTTTGATTGATCGCTCCATTATTTCTTCCCAAAAAACTCCTGGTGGTATTGGCAAACATAATGACGCCATGTTTGCTAAATTGTCGGCTTCCTCATTTCTTGGTCTTCCTATATGTGATACTTCACATCCATAAAATTGAGCCTCCATGATGTTGTATAGGTCGTGATAAGCAATCATATTTTCGCTAACAGCATCACACTTGTTCTTTGCTTACTGTGCTACGAGATTGGAATCTCCGAAGATTTTGAGGCGAGTTGCATCGCAAGCTTTGGCCATCTGCATGACGTGCAACAGGGCCTCATATTCTGCTTCGTTATTGGATGCGTTTGTAAAGCTCATCCAAAGAATGTAGCACATTTTGTCACCTTGAGGTGATATTAGTACGACTCCTGCTCCCGCTCCCTCCGTTCTTTTTGATCCATCAAAATACATTATCCAGGCAGTAGAAAGTTCAGGTGGACCCACACATTGTAGCTCTGTCCACTCTGTGATGAAATCTAGTAGAACTTGTGGCTTAATTGCTTTGCGCTTCTCAGAAGTGATATCCCTAGGGGATAATTTGATGCCCCATAGAGGAACACGCCCAGTTGCGTATGGATTGTTGAGGATGCTTGACAAAGGCGCTTCGTTGACCACTATGATTGGGTGCTCTGAAAATAGTGGCGCAGTTTTCGTGCTGTCATAAATACCCCGTGTGCTAGCTTCTAGTAATGTGGGTACCTTTGTTTAGATGGCGATAAAACCTCGCTCAAGAAGTATACTGGCCTTTGCACGCCATGTGTCTTCCCTTCTTCGGGTCGTTCTACGACCAGGACTATGCTGACCACCTGATGCGTGGAAGCAATATAAAGGAGTAAAGATTCTTTCTCTTTTGGCGACACGACGATAGGGGATGTCGAAAGTGTTCTTTTAAGATGTTCAAAGGCATGCTGAGCTTCTTTCCTCCATTTGAATTTTTCTGATTTCCTCATGAGGGCGTAGAATGGCAACGCTTTTTCTCCTAATCTTGCAATAAAACGACTCAGTGCCGCCACTCATCCTGCCAATTGTTGTACACCACATAGATTTGTTGGCTTCTTCATTGTGAGGATTGCTTGTATTTTTTCAGGGTTATCCTTGATACCTCTGGCTGATACCAAATATCCGAGGAGTTGTCCTGCCGGAACTCCAAAGGAACATTTCTTTGGGTTCAGTTTTATGCTAAACCTGTCGAGATTTTTGAATGTTTCTTCCAGGTCCTTGATCAGTGCAGATCCGTGACATGTGGTAGCTATGACATCATCAATATACACTTGCACATTTGTACCTATTTGGCTTCCCAAGCACTTCTGCATCATCCGCTGATATGTTGCTCCAGCGTTCTTGAGGCCAAACGACATTGTTGTGTAGCAAATATGTCGTAAGGCATGATAAACGCCATTTTCTCCTAATCTTCCTCCTTCATCCTGATCTGGTGGTATCCTGAATAAGCATCCAAGAAAGAAAGACGTTCGCATCCCGCAGTTGCATCGGTGATTTGGTCGATTCGCGACAATGGGAAGTGATCTTTTGGGCAATGTTTGTTCAGTGCAGTAAAGACGATACACATCCGATGGTCTGTAGTGTTTTTCTTTGGAACACATACTGGGTTTGCGAGCCACTGTGATTTTGTTAATTCTTTGATAAAATTGTCCTCAGTTAGGCGATGGAGCTCTTTTCCAATGGCCTTGCATTTTGGTTATACAAAGTGTCGAAGTGGTTTCTTTACCGGCTTCGCCTTTGGGTCTAGATTTAATGCGTGCTTAGCGAGTTCCCTGGGGATTCCCGACATGTCAGAAGGTAGCCATCCGAAAATCTCCTAGTGCTCACGGAGGAACTCGATGAGCACGCTTTCCTAATCGGGATCAAGGTTAGAAGCCACAAATGTTGTTTTCGTCGGGTCGATGGGGTGGATCTGTACTTCTTTTGTGTCTGTTGCCATGTCAAAAGCCTTATCGGGATTGGCACGTGTTACTGCAAGAGGTTGTGTGTTTGCTGAACTTTTGAGTTGCTCAAACTCCGTTGCCATCCCGAAAGATTCAGAAATTTTGTTGAACTCCCGATCACAGCTATCGGCACGTGTGAAGCTTCCTTGTATCGTGATAATTCCCTTTGGTGCTGGCATTTTCATTACTAAATATGCATAATGCGGCACTGCCATAAACCATGCAAAGCCTGGTCGTCCCAGGATTGCATGATATTGTGATGGCCAATCCATGACTTCGAATTCGAGTTTTCCTCGCCTGAAATTTATCTTGGAACCAAAAACAACATCAAGAAAAACTTTGCCCAAAGGGATTTCAGCTTTACCTGGTACTATTCCGTGGAAAGATGTTTCTATTGGAGCAAGATTGTCCAAGGGTAGCCTATTGTTCTCAGCATTTTCACGTAGATTAGATTTATACTGCTTCCTGCATCCATGAAGACCTTGCTCATATCGAACCCGCCAAATTGTGCTTCGACTATCAGAGCCGAGTGACCAGGTCGCGGGACCCGAAGTGGATGATTGGCTCTGTTGAATGTGATTTCTTGCTCTGACCAATGAAGATATTCAGGTGTAGCTAATGTTGTAGTTTCCGCCTTATTAATTTGTCTTGTGATGAGCTTCTAAATTCTGTTGGATGGGCGCCCTTTCTAAATCATTGACATTGCTCCTTTTGATCTGGGGTATTCGTTGTTTTGATCGTTTGTATTTTGTGGTGGTGCCACTGGTGGAGCTCCGATGGCTAGTGCGCCAGGCGTGAATGTGTATCCTCGTTTTGCTGCCTCGGTTGCCTTTGCATTGCATAACTCTTGCATTTTCAAGAATGTTCGGTAGTCTTTCATCAGATGATTGGATTGTCGTCTGCCTGCTGAGTCGGCGTAAAAATGCATAATGCAGGGTCCTTCCAGCATTTGCATTGTGGACATAGGTGGGTCTCATGCTCTTGGCTGATAACGCTGTGCGGACTGGCTTCCTCCGACGTCGTCCCTGTTCTGGCGGTATCCGCCATTATGGTCGTTTCTTCTGTTGTTACCTTCACCCGAAAAACCGGCTGTGACGTAACTTGGTCCCGTGTTTCCATCGTTGTTCCTTCTTCTTCTATCATTGCCACGTTTATCCCTATCTTCCTTGGGTGACCGTGTGCGCTTATTATGTAACGCGTCCTCACCATCAGCCCATCGGTTGCTATCTCCATTAGCTGTGATACCGTATTTGGTTTGACCCTTCTAGTTCTTCTATGAATTCTCGGTGACGGAGGCCATCGTTGAAGGCGTCGATGGCCCTTTCATCGGATATGGATTCAGCTAAATTTTTGATAATGTTCCATCGTTGTATGAACGCTCTTATTGACTCTCTAGATTTTTGTTTGCACGCTCGTAACTGCTCCAAAGATGTTGGTCATTTGAACGTAGAATGGAAATGTCGAATGAATTTATCTTCCAAATTGTTCCAGCTACCAATTGAGTCTTCGGGTAACGGCTTCAACCACAATCTTGCGGCTCCAGTGAGATGTAGTTGTAGACTTTGCATTACGGTAGTTGTAGAGCCACCCTGAAATTTGACGGTGGCCAGATAGTCTGCTAACCAAGCTTTGGGTTCCTGGAGCCCATCATATTTGTGACGGTCGTGTGGAAGTTTGAAGTCCTTGGGTACTGATGCCTTGCGGATCCTCTGCATGAAAGAGCTAGCTCCGCATAACTCGTGATCATCTTCATCATATCCATCCTGGTATCATCGACTGCGGCTTTTATCTCTGGGTCCGCTGCTCCTGTGCTGGGTGTTGTCGTTCCTTGTATGGCTTCACGGCTCGGATCCTACGAGATGCACCTAGTGTGGTGATTGAGATCGTTGTGTGTGTCCTGCTTGCCGATGACTGTTGGAACGGTGTGGAGATCTTTGTGTGAGTCCGTGTTCCGCTTGTGCGAGTGAGGCTCCTACCATGCCGAGGTTCATCAGGGCGGAGCGGTGAAGGCCCGCTCGCAGATCGTCGGGTGCGGGTTGAGTGGTGATCAGGTATGTTTGCGTGGCCATAATGGCTGCTTGAGCTGTTTTTGCCTTGATGTTTCCTACTTGATCAATTGATATGAATGATAGGTCGACATCTCGGATGATTCCTCTTCTTTCTGCTTCGGGATATTCTACAGTCAAGATGTTGGCCTTCTTGGTGGTGCTGCTCCTGTTACGCTCCTTGATCCTCGAGTAGAGCTTAATTGTGCCCGTCGTAAACTCGACTCGTCGGCTAATCTTTTTCTTTCGTCGAGTTGCATTTGCATATGGAGTAGGTCTCTCTTCTTGTGGTGGAGCAGATATTAGTATGCCAATAGATCCTCATGTGAAGCATTCGCTGTCATTGGGACTTCTCCCGAAATTGCCTCCCTTGCTTTTTGCCATGTCGACGCTGGTAGCCGAAGTCCTTGTCTTTCTTCTGTGCGAGGTTCTCTACCTCCTCTTTGGACTATATGATTATCTGTTGTTTCTCCTCTGTTTCGGTGTTCTCCTCCATTGCCATGGTTTCCTGCATGGTCATCTGATAAAATATCGTCGAGGTTGATAATAGGGTTACCGTTTTCGTCGTGTGGTGTTGAGGTATCTCCGTTGATCATGTACACTTGGTGGCGTGTTGTGCGTGGCCTAATGGCATCGCATTTTTCTTCTATGGGTGTGTTAGTAGTGCTCCCAGATCGTAATTCTAGATAGATCGCCGCCATCTTTTCTTTAAAGTCGGTGTTTTCGCTGCTTTCTTCGGGTTCTGAGTTTGTCGGGTTTGCTTCGTGTGGTGAGATTGGCTAGTGGCCTTCTTCTCCTGCTTTGATCCGTGTTGAGATGTCCGTGGAGGATCCAACGGGCGATGTGGGTGTCGCGATGAGTGTAGCTTTTCGCACCGATGGTTCTGATGCGATCAGGGCCAAAGGGTGTGATTTTTGCGTGTTGTCTGCTTGGAAGTGAAGGCTTCCGATGATTAGATCGGATCCGTCGTTGAAATCGGCGGGTACTAAGACAAGAGTGGGCAGGTGTGGATTTCCTTTCATCGAGTTGATACTTAGTGGAGAGTGTTCTGCCGAATCCGTGTTTCCAGCGTTCATGTTTCCCACAGACGGCGCCAATTGACGAGGAGTAACCTCGGCAATGCCCATGGTGATGGACTTAGGGTTTCGCGGAAAAGAGAACGCTGGAGATTTCGTCGGATGTCAGGAAACAATGAAAACAGAGTCGCCTGAATACTGGGAAAACACACTATTACAAGTTGTCCTCTCGATTTCGGTACCCTCGCTTGGGCTTCTCCTGCCCTATATATAATAGGTCGGGTCTCAAAGCTGTATGCGGATATGTTTCATACACACGTGATTACAATACCAACATAATGTCGGTTCATGGTTTCTTTCCTAATACAATAACAAGTCTCTATCGGTTGCTGCCTTGGGCTGTTATCTGGAATCTTTACGGGTCGTAGTCCTTTTACCCAATGTAGGGTAACAAATAGTGAACAACAGAATAATCATACCCATGTCAGTGGATGTGCTCTAAATATGATTCAAAGTAGTAGTACTTTATTTGACAATCTCTAGTGGGATTGTATAAATTTGATTGAAATATGTATGATTTGAATCAAAATTGATATGTATTTGAGCCGTGAGGCCGGTGGAGATGCTCTAAAGCTGATTTATAAGTAGTAGTACTCGCTTTCACACTTTCCAGTGGGCTAGTCTGGTAGCATCAATATTTGCCCAATTACATTGAGCTTCTCTATGGATCTAAGAAATTGTAGGCCAACAAATACACCAAAATACAGTGGGTGTCCAAACTACAACACAAGATTGGGCGAGCTCTCATTCGGGAGGAGGAGAGCAAGGTCGAGCAAGTTCGGTCGGGTGCCGAATCTCTCCCTTGAAGGAATTGGCATCCCAGCTCCATGCCATGGCTGCGACCACAGATCACCACTCTAGATAAGAAGAATGTGGCGTCAAGAAGAAGGGGTAATGGATGCGGTCGCCAATGCCACAAGTCTACATGGCAGCCATGATGGTAGCGACATAATTGTTAAAACTGACAGGAGCTCCAACTTGATCCAAAAAGACCCTCTAGACATTTGGCACACCAACTATGGCCACCTTGATCCAATGGCAAGCAACTCGGACCCGGCGATGCCTTCTCACGACAACTTTGGGACCGCAAAGTGACTAAATTAGATGAACTCACAACCATCCATTGAATAACAATTCTACTCTTTAAATTAGCTACCTAGTCAACTAATCATTACATGTGCCACCCTTTATCACAATCGCATACTATAACTGCTAGGACGGGGATGACAACTACTAAAACTACCCACATGAATCTACTTTTGTCCTCTCCCTTCACTTGTTCATCTTTTTTATTTTCTACCACTCGATCAAATATGGCAAGGTCAGTCTTAAGGTTTCAAATTTCCCTTGCAAATAAACTCTGAATTCTTCTTTTCTTCCTTGACAACTTCAGCTCAAATATCAACAGGTTTTTACAGGCCAATTCATCACCTAAATTGGCCACCATATCCTCCAAATCCATCCTCTCACTACACCACTAGGTTGATTCATCTTGGTATGTATTGTACCATGGATCATCGGCCTCCCTAGCACACTGTAACAATCCACAAAAAATCCAATTGAAATCACTCTGGCAGGCCATGGCAGCACTTCCAATTCAACGGTAGTACAAAGAGCAGGAGCTACCTTCACTTCCGACGAGGTAGGAGAACGAGAACATGGCCATGACATGAGCGAATCCCCATCATCACCGGTGTACCCGCTATGACCATACATTGAGGACTAATTTGCACCTGGAATCTCGAGGAAATTACGGGAACCGGATCAATTAGGGTGGGTGGGGCAGAAGTAGAGGTCTTACCAAGAAATATTAGTGATTGATGCGACCGTTCGTAGGGCTACGGTGGCGAAACAAAATCCTGATCATCGTGGGCGGTGGACCTGCGTGCGAATTTTACTGCCTCGGCATACAATGTGTGCGGACGAAACAAGTGCTAGAGCCGTGGTTGAGGTGCAGCGCCACTGCCCATCCGATGTTGCCGGAGGACGGAGCCGGTGATGCGACGAGGCGCCAACGATGGCTGCTTTGTACACCGGTGTGGTATGAGCTGCTCGGGGCTAGGAGTGGATGAGAGAGAGCCGACCCCATGTGTCCTACACGACCCCACCTGTTAATGTTTGGGGAGTAGCGTCTCCGGCCCGACATCATAGTCCTATCGGTCATTAGTTGTTGCGGCCCCACAGAGCGATCCCATTTGTCATTGACTAGACTGGTGACACAATCAAGGAATAAAGCGGCTCACAAGCTAACGAGAGATGGATGGCTGGTCCGACCTTGTATCCTAACCCCACCCATCAGCAAGTAACGGTTGAGGGAGGAACTGTCTGTACGCGGTCCCACTAGTCAGCATATAACGGTCTAACCTTTGACCTGACGGCATCCCTTCATCTGAGCGTCGGAGAGGGTTTAAGAATATAGGGAGGGGAAAAGTGAGAAAAAGTTTAGCGGCTGGGATACCTGGGTACAACTAAGGAACCAAAGTCACCCTAATTTTGATTTGAGCAGCACTGCCAAGGCTACGTGCACGCGCGCAACCATTAGAGTAATCAATCAACATCGGCGAGAGTGTCAACACCAGTATTCCAGGGAAAAGCAACTGAACACCCTGATCAGCGTCGCTGCTGAACCGAGAGCATGAATCACTATTGTCTAGGACGTAGCCGCCGGAACAAATATTACGAGGATAATCCTTCTCACAGCAACCGTGAGAAAAAAAATCCAAAATCAATCCGGAGAAACAAGATCTGAAAGACCGTATTTATAGAATCTTAATCTTTCAACACCACCACTGACCCCGGGAAGAAGATCTCCTCATCGAACGAAGGGCTGCAGATTACTTATTACAGAGGATGCAATCTCCATTGACACAGAGATCAATAAGAAGCAATCAAAACACTAATCTAATCTTCTAAAAACACTACTTTTATTAAAAACTCGATTCTATTCATAGATCGGTTCCCACATCTCTTAACGCTGACGAAACTAGCCGGAGGAGGAGAAACCGATCTTTGAAAGAGACTAGATCAAGAGGCGCCGGCGGCTAACCCCTGGAGAGGACGCTCAATGAGGTTTGACTCCGTTTGCTAGCTTTTTCCTACCATAACTCTTTGCAACTGCGCGGTTGCTTTTTTTTTCACGCTCGGTTGAAGGCTCCGTTCATGGCATATGTATGTGTGTCAATATCTTGATGGGCCACGTTGGTCAGCTACTGAGTTGATTTTTCTAGTGGTGTCACATTTCTTGGAAGCACTATTCATCGAACATCTCCAACTATCGTATTAGCCGCAAGTGCTATTATGCAACCCACATGCTATAGTTGATGCTACACATAAATCCCTTGTATTTGTGATGGTCTTATAAATAAATACTCCCTCCATATGTAAATAAGTGTGTTTTTAGGTGTTGTCCTAATTTTAATATTTTTCAGTTTGAAAAACTTCATAAAAATATCAAAGCTTATAACATCAAATTAATATCACTAGATGCATTTTGCAATATAGCTTCATAATATACTAATTTCATGTCATAAATATTGCTATAATTTTTTATAAAATTGGTCAAATTTAAAAATAATAACTTAGGATTAAACCTGAAAGTACACGTATTTATGGACGGAGGGTATGCATATATGTTATATATCGTTTAAATCATATTGCTAATTAATTTTGTATTAATTTTTACTTATATTTTATGTTCAGGCCGATGCTATTTTATTTGTGTCATGACATAATACTTTGCATTGATTAAGCACCTTATCGAGTGGAGTTTTGACAATCACTTCCTCGTGAGTTAGGGATTGAGGAATCAAGCTTCCAAGCATACAAAAAGTTTCATCCTTATTATTTTTCTCTCTCATTGTAGTTATTCGCAGCCCACATGGCCTAATGAGCATGTTTTAATAATGCTCCCCTCATGTTAAAATAGTGTATATTATTTTTGCGGTCGGTCAAACTTAATAATATTTTCTAAAAGTATAGCAAAACATTATCAATGTATATAATATAAAATTTGTTACGCATTCTATTTGTTATTAAGTTTTATGTAATATTGCAAACTTTGCAAAATTGACTTAACATAACTATAAATTTTACATTTTGAACATGCAGAAAGTACATCTTCACGCCTAAGAGGGTACATGAAAGAAAGCACAAGCCGGCACCCTAGAAAGTACAAACGCAAGATCCAAGATCCAAAACCGGATAAGCATTGCTTCGCCCCTGTAATTTGGAAATGTTATCTAGCTCTGTATATTGTGTCAAAAAATCTGAAAATCCAGCAAAGAGTCGCCGTTTCTTTGAAATATCACCAAAATTCCCTTGGACCCCTTTAATTTGCAAAACTCATTTTTGAAACTTCGGCCCAACATAACCATATTTCCCAAATAAATTTGAAACTAATCCTTCCTGGATGAAGGTGCCGTGCTAAATTTATATAGCATGAAGATGTTTCGAAGTTATTTTTCAGATACGTTATTCTCTTCTGAATTTTTAAGAAGAGATAATTCTACTATACTTTAAATCATCGTGGTTGAATGGTTGCTAGCTTGGTCCATGCCAGGTCCACGACCACCGCCGATGAACACGAGTACAGGGGAATGGCACAAGTAGTGGTAGGATCATACGTGTGCAGACAGGACGACAGCGCGGGACAACGCAGGTGCCCTAGGGCTTCCGTAGCTCATCCCAGTTGTCGCTACCTCGGATAACCATGCCCTTGCCCATATCCACGTACTCTCCAACGTGTAGCCCGTGCCGTGCCTCCTGTGCCTCGTGTCAATACATCAGGGACACCCGGCGGTGAGGGTGGCCGGTGGCATCCGCGTCGTCGCACACGCGCCGTCTCCTCGCCGCCCGAGGCCCGACCCACCGCCTCGGCGACTATATAAAGGCGTCCGCTGCCTCCTCCGCCACAACCAGCATCAGCCAATCACAATCAGTCTCATACATACACACACTCCGCACGCACGTCCGTTTGCGGAAGGTTGAGAGCGATGGCGTCCGGGCAGCAGGAGAAGAGGTCGGAGCTGGACAACATGGCCCGGGAGGGGCAGACCGTCGTCCCCGGCGGCACCGGCGGAAAGTCCGTCGAGGCGCAGGAGAAGCTCGCCGAAGGTTCCAACTCATGCAACCTATGCATTGTTCCTGCGCTTCGTTGAAGTGTTGCAACTTCTGACGCTGATATGCTTGCATTTGTGCAGGGCGCAGCCGCGGCGGGCAGACTCGCAGGGAGCAGCTGGGGGAGGAAGGGTACAGCGAGATGGGGCGCAAGGGCGGGCTGAGCACCAACGACGAGTCCGGCGGCGAGCGCGCCGCCAGGGAGGGCATCGACATCGACGAGTCCAAGTTCAGGACCAAGTCCTAGATGATGGTCCCTGCTGCCTAGCTTAGCTAAGCAAGACGACTACGTAGGTTCCCCTTGCCGAATAATGTAGGTCAGATCCTGACGTGTGCACGCATGTAGGCGATCCTATCATATGTACTATAGCCATGCGTGTTTTTCTTAGTTGTAGTCCGTAGGTACTTGTGGTCGGTCAGGTTTCCTTGTTAGTCCAAGCGTGTTGTGGTGCTGTAGCTCTAGGTGGCTTTGTCAGTCACTCCGCCTCTGCCCAACAGTGTGAACTGTATCCTTTGCATCCGTCAGTAATGTAGCCGTCGTTTATGAGGTCTGAAGATTTGTGTTCTGTACGTGCTAATTCTTGTTTTTTTTAGTTGTGCCTTACTACTACCGCTCATTTCAACAGAGGACACATACAACATTAATTATCCATTACTACAAGCTTATCTCTATTTTGCTAATCAAACAAATACCAGAACACCAACATGGTGCAGAACACATAGCGCGCGAGGTAGGCACGAAAATTTGCTGACGCGCGGGCGAGCTTTGCCTGCATGCGAGAGACGGTACAGATATCGAGCCACGTTCACTCCCCGTCGAAACACGGTAGGAGAAAGTGCAGCTAGACACATTAGAGTGTGGGTTGGGTTATCAGCAGCCCTCGGTTGATCTGTTATCTGTGTTTAGGTAGCTGATCAGCAGGAGGAAATGCAGACGTAGACATATGCACCAGGACGCCTTACATATTAAACAAACCATCCATAAAGAGCAAATTCCAAGTAATGGAACGAGCACCAAGTACATTTTGCAATCTGTTCTATCATGTAGCAGATCTCATGTCGGGATTTCTACTTCAGGTGCACTTGGGGCTTATCCCTTGAACGCTGCATTATACTGATCAATGAGAATGTTCAAAGTGGTAATGAAATTTTTTCGTGTTGGTGATCGATATTCTCGTCCTAATTTGGACGAATGACTGAGGCACACAATTTTCTTTTCAGAGTATCAGTATATGATAATCAGTTCAGGGAATCCACAATGCAAAAATATTTTAAACTACCAATACTAGCTAAATACCGTGCGTTGCTTACGGGTACAATGTATTTTTGGTGGACCTCTTTAGAAGGTACTTTTGTTGGTGAAGATGCATTAGTGAGCAGAGCACCTAGGATGGCAAAAGCTAACGCTTTGGATGTTTAATATTTTACTATCTTTGCGAATGATCTCCACTCTACTAATTGCAACTGGCTTCGGATATGTTATGCAGTAAATTTATTTTGCTCCTGCCAAGTATAAGCTATCACATTGTCATGATGCCCCTAAAATAAAAGCCCGTGCCTTGTATGAATCTAGACCAATTTCTCTATGAGCCCTGGTCCTTGAGTGGAAAAGCATTTTCACAAAGTTCACTGTCATCGCTATAAGGTAGCACGCAGGTAGCGGTAGTCCTAGAATGAGAAAACTCCTAAATGTATAGGGTAATGGCAAAAAACACCACCACCTATTGTCCATGGAGCTAATGTAACCATACACTTAGAGTTCACATTGACGTATCCATCAATTTACTTATACTATATTATAAAGCCTAATGTTCATACTTTTCTACGGTTGTCTCAACCCTTTCTTGCCACATGTATAAACATAATATACATATATATATAATAAATAATCCCCATAAGATATTTTTTATGAATTATAAGATTCTTTCTTGCTTAAAATATAATTCAATAAGGAAACTATATTCAACATCATATGCACATAATGAAATAACCCAATAATAATCTCTTGCTGACTAAATATTCACCTTTGAACTCGTTTTGTTTACAAATCCAAGTTTTTCTTAAAATTCTCTATTAGTCAAAGAACTCTCTCTTTTATTTTGTTGTATCATTACTATTTTTTTCTGTCAAAAATTATTTATGCCTCCAACTCCCAAATTACAAACTAAAATCTAAGAATTAGAATTTCGGATTGTGAATCAAGTCCAAACTTATATGCGCATGGAGATTCATTTTATGGCAACTTCTCTAATAACCATCTCTAGAAAATAATATCCAAAATGGACAACCATGTATGGAAAGAACATGTGATCTTTCTCTTCTTGACAGTTTTTTTTCCATTGACTAAAATTCACCATTCCGGTTACAGTCGAGCGAGTCAAGTTTTGACACCCGGCTGCTGCGCTGGCACCGCACCTTACAAAACATCACCACATAACTCCCTGTGACCTACCTAAGCTCGAGACCAACGCTAGCGCCTTTCCTGTTGATAATTAAAAGACCAATCTAGCGATCCGGCCAACTCATCAAGTGAAATTCTTTATCAATGACTCCCACCTATGATATATCCTCCATGAAGTTAGATTTGAAAATTAAAAAACACTCTATCTTGATAATCAAATTACAGTTCAGTCAATCATAAAATAGAGCTAGCTTCAAATCTTGGAGACACGCGATTGCTTTACTATAGCAGCATTTTGGTAGCTAGGAAATAAATCCCAGGCAGACTTAATGACTTGCCATGATCATTTATGAAGAACGCACCCCAGGCATCCACTGCATTAACTCAATAGGTTTTGGTCAAGGTTTATGCTTGGACAACTACGATATGGTTCTGCTTGGGGATCCCCATGACTGGGTGCATGGATTATGTTTTATTTGGATAAAACACGGACTGGAAGGGGGGCCAAATAATCACCGCCGGACACCATGGTTGCCGGGGGCAAGGAGGGAGGCCAGATGAAGAGGTTGGGCAGGAGTAGGGCAGTGGTCGTGATGATTATTTGATTTTACGATCTAGAAACCAGACTTGCATACGTTTTGTATTCCATACTGTAACACTGTGTTTGGATGCACTGAATTGAGGCTTGAAATTGAATTGAGTGAGAATTCCAAATCTAAGATGGAAAGGAAATGGCTTCTAATTCGATTATGTTGTTTGGATGTGCTTTTCATTTACTATTGGAATCAGAGAGTGACCCGCAATTCCGAATCCTGTTTGGATGTACAAACCGTTGAATTGGATGATTTGTTAAGTATAGATAATATAAAATTATCTACATGTATCGATAATAGTTGTGTCTCACAAGCTAGGTTATAAATTACAAATCAGACTATAGTATTTTTACATATACATCAGACTATAGTTAATAACTAAACTAAATTGGGTTAAAAGAGTGGTCGTATGGATGAGCGACTGCCGCATACCTCGTTTTACATCAACTGTGAATCAAAGTGCATCTACGCAAATTACAGTGACCAGAAAGAATTTAATATCCTACGCATACATAATCAAAGCTACAGTAGGTAACCCGCAAAAACAAAAAAGCTACAGTAGGTATCCCAAGGACTTCCACGACAAAAAAGAGAGCAGACCCATGATGCCTGACGACAAGCTTCTATGATAATCAACGCTCATTGCCCAGCTCGACACCCTCTACGTCTGACCTCTTCTGATGGAGTTGGTCCGCGCGCACCCACGGTAGGTCCAACTAACTACCAATATATGATTATATTCCTAGTCAAGAAGAATCCCCAGAAATATAACTTCATTTACTTGGACTATGCTCTTGCCCAAAATTGTGTATAGGCATGCTTTTTTTCCCCAGTAGGAAACATGTTGTCGACAGAAATTTCTGTTAAGGACAAGATGTTACACAAGCCTAGTTTTATAGACATTGTCATACACACGTGCATCACTAGAGGTAAACGCAAAGAAGCCTACGATTAAAACCTATGCCGACGGCTGTTTGGCGTAGAAAAGCCGGATCTACCTATGTAGACGGCATAGCGTCGTCGGGAAACTACGCATATGCCGGCCCAATCATCGGCTTAATCATAGGCTTAGCACATGAGCCTCCACATGTCACTGGCGACCCACCGGATGACAGGCATGAGGTGGTGTTATTGTATGCTGACGGTTATGGTCGTCGGCATACCTAGACCTATGCCGATGGCATTGTTGTAGACATAGCCAGTCCCCTAATTAGTGCTTCTATTTCCTATGTTTTTGTTATGTTTTCTTTTATTTTTTTGTTCCAGCATAATTCTTTATCCTAGTAATATCTCACATAAAATGAAAGAATATAAAGGTTTTTATTTTTTTCAGAATTTCTTACACTCACATTTAGTCTTACATAAAATTATAAACCGAAAATCCCCTCGCTACGTTCAATCATAGTGAATCCTTTGAAATCAAAGCCCATCCCGACCATTACACTTTCCAGACAATTTGTCCATCATACAATCTCGTTAGGTCATCTAGTGTTTATGAAACCAAGACTGCCCTTGTCCTTTGGGGGTACACATAGCATCACATTTACCATATGATATTTCTACTTCTTCTTATTTTTTTGCCCAGTAGAATCGCGAGTTACTTTATCAAACAGTGCATGCACCCCATCCTGGAGATGATAAAAGCTCATGCAGTAGGACGACAAGCTAGAAAGACAAGATTGATTAAGAATCGCCCTTCCCCCTGACGAGTTCCTCGCTTTCCAAGGATACACTCTCTTGGTAACTCTAGCTTTTAGTAGACCAGAGGCTCCCATAGTAAGATTGGAAGCATCAACAGGCATACCCAGTTAAGTCATAGGAAGAGAACTCAGTTTACAATTAAGCATGTGGGTTGTTCTCAGCTATTCTTCTTCATCCGATCCTAGCACAAATGCCTCTGATTTTGCAAAGTTAAGTGTTAATACATAGATTGGAAGCAAAGTAGTAAAAAATTCAGATTCATAATGTTCCACCGATGCATGTAAAATACATATACGAACTCTATTGTTTATTGTCACATATGCCAATATATTTGCATATTATATAATATTATATCCATGTTTTACATTGATTTTTGGGATTTATCAATGATCCTCTTTATTTGGGTTATAACTTTGCAGAATAGGAAAACCCTATTTTGTGTATTTTTGACTTTCAGGGACCTTCGTGAACTCAAAAGCACCAACGTTTTTTTATGGACAATTTTTCGTTAAGATAAAGACCTAGAGCACTTGGACCACCATAGGGGATCCCTAAGGCCCAAACTAGCCCATGTGGCTTGACCTAGGAGGGGGACTGCGCCACCCAGGGCATCTGGAGCCTCAAGGCTAAGATGTCGTCGATTCCACCACCATTCTTTTTATTTTGACCTAAAGTCTTCTATAAAAGGTTCCCCGTCGCGATCTCAGTGGTGTGTGAGGCGAAGATAGAGATAAAAAAATAGAGAGTATGTAGTCCGCCGACAGAGAAAGATTGGAGGGGAGAACCTCTTTCGAAATCATCTCTGGTAGCCTCTCCTCCTTCACCAACGCCTCCATGTTGTTCTTCATCATGAGGGGGTAGTAGTCCATCCCTTGGACTATGCATTTGTGCTAGTAACTTGATCCAATCTCTCTATGTATGATCATTTTATGAAGTCCATATGATGTGTCTTGCCTGATTATGGATCTATCTATGTAATTCCTATGGTAGATATAATGGTATGAGATGATAATTATTATGCCTTTACCATTGTGTTGAGACTTTGTGATTTTTCATACTTTGGAAATACATCTATGATACATATAATGGCTTGATCTATGCATAATGCCTTGTTTACCCATGTCATGAGGTGTTTGACCACGCCAAGTGTAGGTAGATGGGAGATATGCGAAAGAACAATTTATAAATCCTTGCACTTGTGTTTAGAGTGTTTGCCATAAAGGATTATGATGTATGTAGATGAGGTGTGGCCAGGTGACAGATGGCATATGCATCGAGTGACAACAACGATGCATCCAAACATCCTTTATTAGGGGGTAAAAATGGAGAAGTGTGATGTGGTGGCATGAAAATAATCACACACTGGCCTTATGAGGGTGACACATTGACACATATAGGTACTTCTTTCAACAGTGTGTTTTAGGACATCTAGTTGTCATAAAATTATCATTAAAGCATGATAACTGGGTGTACTTTTATCATCTATAACATGATAATTACCATAGATGGAGAGAGAGGATTGAGTGAATCCATGAACCTAGGTCCATTGTTCCTATCAGAATAATAGCGCCTGAAAGTTTTGGTTGAATCTGCTATCCACGTCTCCCCGATTTTATTCTAGTTGTGGGATGAACGACGAGTACGATATGCGTCAACATTGCCATGGAGCCTGGCTCTCTCAGGGAGGCGGGTCCCAAGGCCCGAGATTCTCTACCATGGAGAGGTCGCGCACCCTTTCCTACCATGTGTCGCTTGATGGTGGGTTGTGTGCCGTCTCCTGTCCCACGCGTGAAGGCGCACCGCGTGAGATGCGCATGCAGGGAGACAGGCGTTTTGCACCCACCGGGACGTGGGGCCAAGGTACGACCGATGTGGTAGCAAGAACCCTCGCCCTATGCGGATTCTCGCGCCCGAGAGATGATGTGGCAGCGGAGACCCGCGCCGGCTGCGGGTTTCTCACGGTCATCAAACCATATGGCAAAAGGACCTCTCGACGTCCATGGGTTCTCGCGCTCGAAGGCCATGTTGGCAGTGGAAACCCCTGTTGTCTGATTGGTTGGTGATACATTGCAATTGTATCTATAATTTTTGATGTTCCATGCTTGGTTTTATCTACTTTCTTATGTTTTGTCCACACTTTGGAGTACCTTTCATATGATTTCTTGGACTAACCTATTAACAAGATTCCACAGTGCCAGTTGCCTGTTTTCTGCTGTTTTTGGTTCCAAGAAGTCAGAAAATCAATATTCTCGGAATTGGACGGGACAAAAGCCAAAGTTCCTATTTTACCGGAAGACTCACGGAGCCAGAATACGAGACGGAGGAGGGCCAGGGCCTGGCCACACCCCCCAGGCGCGGGCTAGCCTTACCCGCGCCACCAGGTGGTATGGGGCCCCCTAGCACCCCCTCGGACTCCCCTCTCGCCTATAAGAGCCTCCCGATACCAAAACCCTAAAACGTCAAGACTCCAGCCACGAAAAGTTCCGCAGCGCCGCCGCCACCAAAGGGGAGATTCGGGGGACAGAAAGTCTCTGTTCCGGCACCCTGCCAGGATGGGGAAGTGCCCCTAGAACCATCTCCATCGATCTCCACCACCATCTCCATCACCATTGCTGATTCCCATGATGAGGAGGGAGTAGTTCTCTCTCGAGTCTAAGGGTTCTACCGGTAGCTATGTGTTCATCTCTCTATCTATGCATGATCTTGTTGTGGTCATGAGCTTTATAATCAAGTAGATCTACCTTGCTACTGAAGTGCTTTAATGAATCTCTGCTCTCCCCATGTGTGTGAAAGTGACAGCGTGCACACCATGGTGGCACTTAGGCTAGAGTTTACAAATACTTGTTATGAGTTATATTTGGAGTTGGATGTCTCTATGAAATTGTGGTGTTTGTTGGAACCATCTAATACTCAAGGTGATAGTGTGGGGTTTTCTAGATGGGAAAGGCTTACTTTGAGGTGTGATGTTATAGCCCTACCAACGATTAGAGTGTCCAACCGAAGAGTAGTTAAGAGTAGTATCATAAAGATAAGATATTTATATGAGAGTGTTCACTAGCGAAAGTATGATCCCTAGGCCTTGTTTCTTAGCATTGATACACCGTTTGCTACTAGATATGTTACATGTTTGCTTGCTTCCATCTTTATTTCAGTTTGCCCTTAGTCTTTTCCACGCCATCAAGTTATTTTCTAGCACCGTTATCTTATATCCATACCACTTTTATTTCACTATTTCTTTGCCAAACTAGTGCACCTATACACCTGACAAGTGTATTAGGTGTGTTGGGGACACAAGAGACTTCTTGTATCTTGATTGCAGGATTGCTTGAGAGGGAATACCTTTGACCACTTCCTCCCTGAGTTCGATAAACCTTGGGTGATCCACCTAAGGGAAAACTTGCTGCTGTTCTACAAACCTCTGCACTTGGAGGCCCAACAACTGTCTACAAGAATAGTAGACATCAAGCTATTTTCTGGCGCCGTTGCCGGGGAGGTAAGGTAAAAGGTATTCACACCGGAGGATTAAAGAAGAAGAACCTCCCACGGCAAACGCCTATTTTCTGGCGTCGTTGCCGGGGAGGTAAGGTAAAAGGTACTCAGATCCTTCGGTGTGAGTGCTCGAAGTTATTTCCTTTAGATTCTGCAATTTTGTCCTTTTGTTTCTTGTTTTCACTAGTTAGGCTTAATGGAAAACAACAAAAAAATTAGAGAGCTTTATAGTATTTATCTTGAGTTAGGACATGAAGTGTTTGAAGAGAAAATTAAAAAACCTATGGAACTTTATTTGTATGCTAATAGCAATGTTGTTAGTATGAATTCTTTGGACACCATTATTGCTAATGCTATGGAAAAGTCTAAGCTTGGGGAAGCTAGTTTTTATGAAAATGATCTTTTTAGTTCCCCAGCTTTGGAAGATAGCTATTCTATTGCTTATGATGATACCAAACCTCCAATATATGATGATTACAATGATGATTATGATATTTTCAGTCCACCTACTATTGAGGAGGAAATTAATTATGATTACAATATGCCTCCTATATTTGATGATTATGGTGATGAGAATAATAATGATAGCTATTTTGTTGAATTTTCTCCCACCACAATTAATAAGAATGACTATGTTTATGTGGGGAGTATTAATTCTTTTATGCATGTGGCTCATGATAAGAATGCTTCTTGTGATAGTTATATTGTTACTTTTATCCATGATGCTACTGAAAGTTATTATGAGAGAGGGAAACATGGTTTTATGTGTCTCAACAATATTAAGTTTCCCCTCTTTATGTTGAAAGTCTTGAAGTTACACTTGTTTTGCTTTACTATGCTTGTTTCTTTGTGCTTTCATGACTTGTTTCTTTACAAGATTCCTATGCATAGGAAGTGGGTTAGACTTAAATTTGTTTTGAATTTTCTTCTTGATGCTCTCTTTTACTTCAATTCATATTTCTTATGTGAGCATCTTCTCAAACTATCAAGAATAACTTAAAGGCGTTAAAGAAAAGTACTTATTGGGAGATAACCCAAAAGTTCTTTTTATTTGCTTTTTGTGCCAAGAGTAACCTCTAATGACAGAGAAGTAATGATTGGGAAAGTTGATGTCCCGGAACAGATTTCTATGCTTCACCGTAAAAATTCGTGTAAAATATCTGTACGTCCTTTTGAGGCGTGAATTTTTGTGCTTCTGCCCCAGGTTGTTATCTAACTTTCATTAGTTCAACACTTTTTGATTTGAGCAACATAAGGTCTTCGGAAAAATTTGACTTTACCTACTGGTCTGTTTTGACAGATTTCTGCCATTTTCTGCATTTGCTTCTTGTTGGTTCCTTTTTGAGTTCTTTTGGGGAATTAAGATTTTTGAGGGAAGTGCTACAGTAGCTTGTGTTTTAATGGAAGTTTTATTGGTGTTAGAACTTAACCTTGAGACTTATTTATCTTGAGTACACTAATGTTGCTAATGAGATTGTGTGAAGTTTTGTATGAAGGAAAAATTTTAGGTGTGTGGAAGGAATGAGTAATGAGATGAAGGATGGACTAAAGCTCAAGCTTGGGGATGCCACGCGTGTCACCCCAAGAAATATCCAAGAAGTACATGCGTCAAAGCTTGGGGATTCCCAAGGCATCCCCTTCTTCATCAATAAAAATCCCAGGTTTCTTCCAAACGCTTCATTTTTATTGTTTCATGCACAGTTGTGTTTTTGTTGGAGCGTCTTCTTTTTCGTTTTCATTTTGGTTTTTGTTTGATTGGTTTGATTAGTTTGCTGAATAAATTGGTTGGACCCCCTCTTTCATACATTGGTTTGCAAATAGTTTGGTTTGGTTTGGAAAAGAGTAGGAAAGCTCATGCTTAAGTGGTAAAAGGAGTTTGTTTTTGACTATGGACTATGCTTTGTCATGCCATGCTTGATATTGTTTTGGCTTTATGCTTAGTATTCTTTGCTATATCATGACTTGTTATAAACAATTGAGATTGCTTAATGTGCCTTGGATGAATCATGCGTTGTTTTAGCATATTAAAGCATAGTATAGTGGTATTCTGCTTTGATGCTTTATTTGGGTTGACTTGGCGCATGCTCACACCATGTTATGACTATCCAAAGTCACCATAGCCTTTATGATCCTTTAGTTTTCAACTTGTAGTATCACTTTATGCTTTGATCAATGATGTTTTGTCGCTCTGCATGATTATGGCCATTATTGCTCTCTTAGTTTGTCGCTCCCAGTCTTTTGCTAGCCTCCGTAACAAAGTATGAGTTCCACTCATGCATCCAACTCCCTAAACGAAGTTATTCCAAAGAGTCCACCATACCTACCTACTAGCTTATGCTATTCCAAGTATATTCATGCTTTTGTTTACCTTCCACTTATTATGAGAAAACTAGTGATTAAAGCTCTCACGAACTTGATGGCACACTTTACTTTTATTGCCCTTAATAAACTTGAACCATTGTGTCGTCTATGTTGTATATGCTTGCACTTATTTGTCGGGAATTAGCAGAACCATGCTTTCATGGGGAACGCTTTCAACATTGCACTTGGTACTTGTACCTAGTTGATATCATGCTCTTTTGTATATGGATGTCATCGTTGTGAAATGAAAGGGGAGCTTGTAAGTCCATGGAGTTATGTATATGTGTTAGAGAAACGCATGGGCCGCTGGTCTAATCCATGCTGACATGGTGGAAACCTGCAGCGTAACCATAATGAGCTGTCTATGAAGCATTCTTCTTATAAAAATAAGAGTCCTATATTGAGAAAAAAAGAGAAAAAAAGAAAAAAAAGAGATGCTATGAAAAGAGGAAAGAGAGAAAAAAGCACCATATTCCCATGGTAAATAAGAAGAATGCTGAGATGCTCGTTGTCTGCTTGCCTTGTCATTTTGATATGGCGATTCTTCCATATCATCGGGCAAGGGGTACCCCGTTGGCGGTTCTCTATGATACACATGTACTTACGATGACAAGAACTTACCGGTGACTAAACTTGAGTAGCATGAGGAGCGGCCCTCGACATGAGATTTCTGACTTATACTTCGTCAAGCATGTACACCATAGTTTGTTCACTTTAATCTTAATCACTTTCAAGATGCTTATGATAGGGGCAATCAGAGCTAGATATCATGCTCTTTTGTATATGGATGTCGTCGGTGTGAAATGAAAGGGGAGCTTGTAAGTCCATGGAGTTATGTATATGTGTTAGAGAAACGCATGGGCCGCTGGTCTAATCCATGCTGACATGGTGGAAACCTGCAGCGTAACCATAATGAGCTGTCTATGAAGCATTCTTCTTATAAAAAAAAGAGTCCTATATGGAGGAAAAAAGAGAAAAAAAGAAAAAAAGAGAGATGCTATGAAAAGAGGAAAGAGAGAAAAAAGCACCATATTCCCATGGTAAATAAGAAGAATGCTGAGATGCTCGTTGTCTGCTTGCCTTGTCATTTTGATATGGGGATTCTTCCGTATCATCGGGCAAGGGGTACCCCGTTGGCGGTTCTCTATGATACACATGTACTTACGATGACAAGAACTTACCGGTGACTAAAGTTGAGTAGCATGAGGAGCAGCCCTCGACATGAGATTTCTGACTTATACTTCGTCAAGCATGTACACCATACTTTGTTCACTATAACCTTAATCACTTTCAAGATGCTTATGATAGGGGCAATGAGAGCTGAAAACTACAAGTACCATAATTTTTGGAAGCTCTTTATGAGACTTGAATCCCTATTTCCTTTTACAAAAGGCCTTTCTTCCACCATTATATTGAGTCTCCACCTTCTATCTTTATGCACCTACTTTGAGAGCATAGTGGCCATTCTTAGTTCTATGTGCATTGTCCCAGGACTAGCTGATTGATGCATAACTTGATATTGCTTGTTTTAAACTATTTGTATCTAGTCACTCTTATGAACTTTGAAGGTGTCCTATGCATTTATACTTGCTACTCTATGAGGGACAAGCTAAATGCCATTATGCTATGTTTTATTTATGTGAAACAAACAAACGTCTTGCAAAGCATTGTTATTCATGAATCTTTTGTTTGTGCATTTTCATGTTGCATCATAGTTTCTTTGTCTTATTGCTAGAACTTTGTCTTTCATGCTATGATTGAAGTACTATGATCCCAGCTTTGAATGTTTTACAAATACTTTGATCAAGTTTATGATGGTGCATGTCACCTCAAAAATTATTCTTTCTTTTTATCACTTACCTACTCGAGGACGAGCAGGAGTTAAGCTTGGGGATGTTGATACATTGCAATTGTATCTATAATTTTTGATGTTCCATGCTTGGTTTTATCTACTTTCTTATGTTTTGTCCACACTTTGGAGTACTTTTCATATGATTTCTTGGACTAACCTATTAACAAGATGCCACAGTGCCAGTTGCCTGTTTTCTGCTGTTTTTGGTTCCAGGAAGTCAGAAAATCAATATTCTCGGAATTGGACGGGACAAAAGCCAAAGTTCCTATTTTACCGGAAGACTCACGGAGCCAGAACACGAGACGGAGGAGGGCCAGGGCCTGGCCACACCCCCAGGCGCGGGCTAGCCTTACCCGCGCCACCAGGTGGTGTGGGGCCCCCTGGCACCCCCTCGGTCTCCCCTCTCGCCTATAAGAGCCTCCCGATACCAAAACCCTAAAACGTCAAGCCTCTAGCCACGAAAAGTTCCGCAGCGCCGCCGCCACCGAAGGGGAGATTCGGGGGACAGAAAGTCTCTGTTCCGGCACCCTGTCGGGACGGGGAAGTGCCCCCAGAACCATCTCCATCGATCTCCACCACCATCTCCATCACCATTGCTGATTCCCATGATGAGGAGGGAGTAGTTCTCTCTCGAGGCTAAGGGTTCTACCGGTAGCTATGTGTTCATCTCTCTATCTATGCATGATCTTGTTGTGGTCATGAGCTTTGTAATCAAGTAGATCTACCTTGCTACTGAAGTGCTTTAATGAATCTCTGCTCTCCCCATGTGTGTGAAAGTGACTGTGTGCAAACCATGGTGGAACTTAGGCTAGAGTTTACAAATACTTGTTATGAGTTATATTTGGAGTTGGATGTCTCTATGAAATTGTGGTGTTTGTTGGAACCATCTAATACTCAAGGTGACAGTGTGGGGTTTTCTAGATGGGAAAGTCTTACTTTGAGGTGTGCTGTTATAGCCCTACCAACGATTAGAGTGTCCAACCGGAGAGTAGTTAAGAGTAGTATCATAAAGATAAGATATTTATATGAGAGTGTTCACTAGCGAAAGTATGATCCCTAGGCCTTGTTTCTTAGCATTGATACACTGTTTGCTACTAGATCTGTTACATGTTTGCTTGCTTCCATCTTTATTTTAGTTTGCCCTTAGTCTTTTCCACGCCATCAAGTTATTTTCTAGCACCGTTATCTTATATCCATACCAATTTTATTTCACTATCTCTTCGCCAAACTAGTGCACCTATACACCTGACAAGTGTATTAGGTGTGTTGGGGACACAAGAGACTTGTATCTTGATTGCAGGATTGCTTGAGAGGGAATACCTTTGACCACTTCCTCCCTGATTTCGATAAACCTTGGGTGATCCACTTAAGGGAAAACTTGCTGCTGTTCTACAAACCTCTACACTTGGAGGCCCAACAATTGTCTACAAGAATAGAAGTGCGTAGACATCAGTTGGTCTCGGTTTGGTTTGTCTTGGCGCCTCCATGTTGTGGAGGCGCGCATATCCTCGCAACGAGGCCATGTGGTGGATTCCGTTGACGCGAGAAATTCAGAACAAGTTTGGATTATTTCTCCCAAAAACACAAGAAATTCCTAGAGAACATGTTAGAATCCATAATACTTACTCAAATGATTTAAAATGTAATCCATCAAAGTAAGAGAAACTTTGATCCCTCTAACTTTTAGTATTGCAAAAAAATTACCAAGTTTTTAAGTTGCATGCATGCAAATTCACAAAATCCTAATTATACCCTTCGTTTGGTCCTAAACAATGGATGTTAAGGATCCGCGGGTTGCGAGAAGGCCACCACTGTGCTCAGACTAAGGCTCCACGGGACCATTCCTTGGGCCTATTGAGGCCGACAAAGCTAGAATCAGACCAATATCGATCTTATTAGCCAAAGATAGGAGTTGTTCCTTGCCAACAGTGTGCCACACGGAAGAGGCAGAGGAGTCGGAATCAAAATCTTGATTATTGTCAGCTTGCATAGGAGCTAAGGGGTTGGGCACTTTAGATCTAGACAGAGCTCCTCCGTTGGTGGAACATACTTCGTGGCTAGCCAGGTGGAGAGGAGGATGAGTCTAGTGACACATGTTTGGTGTTGTCCTCAGCTGCCAAATGCTCTTAAACCGAGGGATCTTCCAAGAACTTTCAATCGTACTGGTTCACTAGCAATGAAATCTAGACATGCACCTATTTTCTCAGCATACGTGGCATGTCCACTAGCACCAAGATCCAGCGATGTGCTCCCAATCAAGGTTGTAGATAGTTGTTGTTTGGTGCCACATGTAGGAGGGGTGGTAGACCCAGTATGTTTTGTATTCTTCCTAGGAGAACAATTCTACTCTTCCTCTATAAAGCTTTGAACAAAGTCATCAGTTTCGTCACCATCTTCATCCTTATGTGGCGGAGGAGGTGGCTGAGACGTACCAACACTGTCGTTGGATTGAAGACATGTACGCCGAGGGGGAGGGGTCCTCGAGATAATATCATTTTGTGGCCCGAAAGTTGAGGTGCCTAGGAAACACGGTACCCAAGTTGATTTTAATCACCGCGATTTGAAAAGTTGGGACGCCAATTGCTGAGAGGGGTGTTTTGAGTGAATGATGGTCAAACCCAATATTTTCAAACCGCGCCCGTTAAGTCAGGATATTCCATTACACTAGTTCCTACTGTGGTCCTTCTTCGCCGATCACTCTTTTTAGCCACCCTACACGTGTTGTAGGGGCAAATCCATTACTGTACTTTCCTAACTCTCGACACTGAATCTGGCTGCAGCGGTGGTGGTCCTTTTTCTTCCCTTCCCCGACCCTGAATCTGCCGGCGGCGGAGGACCTTTTTTCTCCCTCCCCTGACACTAAATCTGACGGCGGCGACCCAACATGTCTTGCAAGGCGAAGGTTGTAGCTACGTCGCCAACTGATTCGGGTCCATCGAGACCAGAGTCTAGGGCTCAACACGAAGCAGCGGCTAGGTCTTCAGCCCCGGTTAGCGAGGAGGTCAGCAAGGATTCTGCTCACAAGGTACCTACGAGCAGCGGGTTGAAGAGAAAAGCAAGACCGGTGGCAGATTGTTCGGCTTCGTTGGGCGGATGCGGCACCTAGATCTCGAAGAAAAAACGGGGAGAATAGCAAGAGGTGAATTTTTTTGTGCCTTATCTTATAAGTAGATTAGTTACGGCATAATAGAATCGAATGAGCTGAAAAGTTTCCCTTTTTAATCAAATTAGGCGCAGCTTTGATACAAGGGACCTATATGATTTCACAGTTCACGTTCGCCAGTACACTACAAAACTTGATTTTGGTTGTGAGAGGGTTGTGTTTGGGTAAGATGTGGATCTGCTTGTGAATTGCAAAGAGGTTGTGTCTGTTTCACAGCTGGTAGATATGCTTGCCGCTAGGATTCCCTAGGGTTCTAGATAGAGGACAAAATTGGTGTGGCGCAACATGAATGATACCTATCAGCAAATTGAGCACTCCCATGACCTCCAGATGGTTTGGGAGTGTTGTGCAGCTGATTGTAAGGTGAAAGTTGAAGCGGTGATTGATGATATGTATGTAGATGCTGGAGATCTTGCTGCCAGAGCTTCGGCTCCTAGAGACTACAGACCAATAGATGCTGATCTAGATAAGTTTAGTATATGCTTAGAGGTGGATTCATACATGGCAAAACTTGATGAGGGAGTTAATAAGCCAGTTTCGTCATGTACTGTGGAGATCACTGTCGATTCCAAAAACATAACTCTTGATGAAATGAGAGAGATGATCAGTAAGGAAATCAGTATTGGCCCTAAGCAGATGGCACAAATCCGGTGGTGGCATCATAAGAAGCAACAATTCATGGATGTTTTGGATACTAAAGATCTTATTCAGATTATGCCACGAAAGAAGCGAACTAGGAAGGTGTTCTTCCTTGGTACCATTTCTAATGTTGTTGAAAAGGTTGTAGTGGATGTAGAGGCCCCTGTAGTGGCTGAACTGAATGAGGTGATCGACGTTGATGAGCTCTGATGAGAGCTGCTACCCTAGGCTTGTCATATGGACCGCGGGGTTCCCCTGCCTGTATTTGTAAGATTGATTGCTGTTGCATTTAGACAGTGTTTCTATGATTATGTTTCTTGAGAGATTGCGATATAATGTTGTGCGAGCTGTTGAGATTTTAGGACATGTCACTCACTGAAACCATCGTTGTTGTAATAAGACATAAGTACATTGTAGTTGACATTATTATGTTTCTTGAGATGATGTCCTATACTTGTTTCTTTTATTATGTTTGTTGAGAGATTATAATGTAATGTTTTGTGAAACCATGACTGAACAAGTGATACATAAGTACCTTGTAGTTGATATGATTATGTTTCTTGAGATGATGTACTGTACTTATTTCTATTATTATTTTTGTTGAGAGATTGTAATGTAATGTTTTGTGAAACCATGACTGGACAAGTGATGCGTAAGTACCTTGTAGTCGACATGATTTTGTTTCTTTAGATGATGTAATATACTTGTTTCTGTGATTACGTTTGTTGAGAGATTGTAATGTAATGTTTTGTGAAACCATGACTGAACAAGGGATGCATAAGTACCTTGTAGTTGACATGATTTTGTTTCTTCAGATGATGTAATATACTTGGTTCTGTGATTATGTTTGTTGAGAGATTGTAATGTAATGTTTTATGAAACCATGACTGAACAAGTGATGCATAAGTACCTTGTAGTTGACATGATTTTGTTTCTTTAGATGATTTAATATACTTGGTTCTGTGATTATGTTTATTGAGAGATTGTAATGTAATTTTTGGTGAAACCATGACTAAACAAATGATGCATAAATACATTATAGTTGACATGATTTTGTTTCTTTAGATGATGTAATATACTTGGTTATGTGATTATGTTTGTTGAGAGATTGTAATGTAATGTTTTGTGAAACCATGACTGAACAAGTAATGCATAAGCACCTTGTAGTTGACATGATTTTGTTTCTTTAGATGATGTAATATACTGGTATGTTTTGATATTTGAAATTGGGATGGAGGGAGTACAGGTTTAATATTTGAAATAAGAATGTATGAAGAGAAACCATATTAGGCAGGAGACAGTAATCTAGGGAAAGGGCATGGTATCCATTAAACTATTGTAACATGCCAATTTAGTCATTGTTGCAGCGGTAGAAGGGATGCTCTCTCTCTCCTCACCGACGCCGACGCTGTCACCGACAACGACTCATTCGCCATGCTGTACTGGAACGACGAGGACGACCAGTCGAGCAGCGACAGCCTTCTCTCCGACATAGAGTATTCCTTCCATGATGTGAGTTCCTCTGTTTTCTCGGGCTAGGGTTAGGCATTGGTAAATCCGTCGATCTGAGCTCCATATGTGCATGCAATCATGTTCAATTCCAGCTTTGTGTTTACCTATAGGTACCACAGACGATCTACGACTCTGAATGGGAGGGCCTAGATCTCGATGGAGAAGTACCATGTGACCATGGGCTAAAACTGAGGAGATATGTTGCATTCGAAGGTAGTAACACTAGGAGAAGGTTTTTGGGTTGTAAAAATCAGGTTTGTTTACATTATGTGCAACGGTGACATGAAGAAAAATGTATCGTGTATGTTCATAACACTATAATGTGTGTTTTTTTAGGTTGGCCCGGTGTGTAAAGTAGTGGAGTGGGTGGATCTTGAGTGGCCAGATGCACTTAACAAATGTTTGGGACCATTATGGGAGATATATGAGTTGGAAAGGTCGGGGAGATTTACTGATGCTTGTGATGCAGCTGAAAAAATTACAAGCTGTCGGTACGAAATAAGGAGCTAGAACAAGAAATCGAGAATTTGTAGTCAGAACTAAGTGGCAGAATCAATGGGAGCTTGGTTGTTGGAACTGCAAAGAAGCTTCAAGATAGTCATAGATTGCTGGTTCATAATGCAGAAAAGGAGAGGGATCAGCTCAGGGAAGACAAGAAGAAGCTAGAGTACTGCATTGCGGATCTGTTGAAGGAACTGAAGAAGGCACGTGAGGGTGAACAAGGACAGACTACAGAGGATAAAGGAAATTCGAGATGAATAATTTATGTTGTGCCAATGCCTGAAACTAGTTAACTGTAAGACTTGCAGTTGCGCTTTCTTAACTAAGCCAAACACTATCCTCGAGCAAATTAATTTCAAGAGAACACACATATCGTGCATAGAGTTAAATTCACGTTTACAAAATCACCACTGTAGAGGATAAACTAGGCAGTTCAGTACTAGATAGACATATGTTGGGTTCAAGCGAGCCTGGCTCGGAGCTGCTTGTTTTCCTCCCTAATATCGGCCAGCTCCTTCAGTACTTTGTCGTGCGCTAGTTGCAGGTTCTAGTGGTCTGTCACGGATTCGAGAAGTTGGTCCATAGACATACGATTTTCCTTCAAGATCCCTTTCATGATCTTCATCTGCTTCCTAGCCGAGGTGCGACCTTCCCTGTGAAGCTTCACCCAGCCGTCGTTTACCTCCTTCAGTTCCTAGCACTTGTTAAAAAGGACCGTGACTTCAACGAGCAGGTGGTCAAAGGTCAGTTTCTGGGAATTCTGCGTCTCCCTTTGGATGGCTATCTTGTCATTTAGCCAGGTCGCCAGGTCCTGGTTGAGCTTTAGCCTCTTACCCTGCAAAAAAAATACATAGTATGGTTTGTTCAGTTCACCAGGACAAGCTGGTTAGTTTCCATAATTAATTGAATCGACTAGTGGCACTGTCATAATTTCAAGGAAGAATCAATCTAAGACTAATCAACATTTTATGAATCGACTAGTTGCACTGTCATAATTTCAATTTCAAAGACAAATAAGGTTTATCTGCAGTTTAGTGTGTTGTGGATATTTTTCCAATGTCAGCAAATAGTAGTGGGCTAGTGGCAAACTCATAATGTAGAAACCCATGTCCAGATACATAATGGAAACAGCGCATGGTGTCCATTCATGAACATGAACACCTACATATGTCCAGATAGATAAGTAGTTGCCCTAGGATTCTTATTGCACCCTATAATGGGAAGCAGACTTGGGCATTGCTCCCTGAACCCTAAATATTACAAAAGGAGTGGAGCAAGAACTGATATTCGTGCCCCCTCTAATGGGAATCAGACTTGGGCATTGCTATGATACGCCTCTAGACAAGCCCATAGCTCCTCATTCTCTTTCCGAACACCCTCGAGTAGGGTTATCCCTCTGCTCATGTCCTCCTTCATCTCTTTCACTGCATCCAGGCAATGGTTCCTGTCATGGTAGTCTCGGATGGCAGCCTTGGTTTCCTCAACGCGTCCTCTGAGTGCCTCGGTGACTTCGTCCTACAGGAGGGTGCACCTTTCCACGAGATTATTCTTCTCCTCCATGAGCTCATTGATTATCTTGATGGCATGTTCTTGCATGTTCAAGTTACGGTCGAGCACTTTCTACACCCTCACGACGTTACGTGCAAAATCTAGCAAGATCTCCTTCTGCACAGATAATTGCTTGCATAGGCTCTCATTAGCTTGGGTGAGGGAGCGTGCAAGCTCATGTTGGTTGTCAATCTTGGCACTGATCATGGCCACCTTGTCTCCGATACTCGGCCTTCAATTGTTGCATCATTAATGTTAATTGAAATAGAAATTCTATAATTACACTCCAGGTTCCAGGTGAATACTAGTAATACAGATCCAAAATCCCCGTTGAATCTATGGGCAGCAGTGTTAAAAAATGGACCTAGAGATCTATTCATAATCACGATAAACTAATCCTAATCACAAAAAATCCATATTGAATCTATGAACCATGGTATTAAGGAAAGACCAAGAGATCCAGTCATAATCATGGAAACTAATACAACTCGCAAAAGAAGAAGAAAAAACCAATGCGGGGCGGACACGATCTAAGAAATCCACATCACAACTCAGAGAAATAACAGTGTGGAGATTTGCTACCTCGCTGAGACGTGGAACTGGACCGAGCGGGTCCTGCAACGCCTCCGTCGTGGTGGATTCTGGCTCCACGGCCGGCCTGTAATACGTAGAAGAGGAAGAGAAAGAAGAAGAAAAACAAGAAGAAGCTGAATAAGATCATGATGGAGAGAGAGATGGAGAATACGTAGAACAAGAAGACCGTACCGGGAGGAGCCCTCGCCTGCTAGAACATTCGTCGCCATCGTTGGGAGAGATTGGGCCTCAGTGAGAGGGGGCTAGAGGGGCTGGTAGAGCAAGAAATGACTTGCGGCGAGATCTCTTCCTTTTCTCCGTGAGTATGGTCGACCCGCCTCTCCTCAGGGGAGCCATGGCTTGCAGGTGAGAGGGAGGTGGCGGCAGGAGGAAGAAGATAGTGATTAGTGTGGGAGAAGAGTCAAAGTGTACAGGACGTGGTCTAGTACTACTACTACTATTATACAAGACCATCATGTACGATCTACCTTCTCAAGAAGCCAGGAAGGCAGGGATAGGGAATCGATGGGAGTTGTCTTTATTGCGATGGACGGTTCAATGGTCTTCGACGCCGCCTAAAATCCAGTATATAATAAGAGGAGTGTGAGCCGGGTGGTAATCACGTGCATCGGTGTGCACGTCCCGCATGCATGTTTCACGTGTTGATGGGGCAATGACACGCAGAACTGCTGCATGATCATGTCGGCGTGTCGAACTCCATTGAACTCCATGTCGACAGGCATGCACGGGATATTTACGAGTCTAGAATACGCTGTGCCACTTTGTTGTTATCAAATTATGTTCAGTACGCGAGATATTACGTTTTTTTGATAATCGACAAGACGACACATGAAACAGCTGCTCGTCCTTGATCAGATCAGCACCCAACTCTGTGTACCCGCCATCGACCATTCCGAACAACTTCCTCGAGCACGATGCCCCCTCACCGTGGCAATGGTAGGTCCAAGCCGTCCACTGACCGTCCTACGTCCCCTGCTCTTCGCTGCATCGTTCACGCTCGCGAGTCGCCTACTGAGGCAGCACGTCGTGTCAGACCGCGCCACGATCCATCGACATCGGCACTCGAGGACACCGCAACGTCGAAGCTCGTACTGGCCGCGCAGGAGGAGCGTGGGGTACCTGCAGCAACGGACGAGTGCAAAGCAGCAGCCAGGACAGGGGCACGTGTTGCACCGGCGAGTACGGACAAGTCCGACTAGGCCAACGAGGAGGCGTTCATCGATCAGTTGGAGGTAGAAGCGTAGGAGAGTGACATGGACCCGTGGGACTACGAAGAGGAGAAGGACTCCGACGAGGATATAGCGCGCTTATACGAGGAAGGGGGTGGTGTCGAGTCATCAGAGGAGGACAGCGACGGTGGCGATGGCAAGGACCATGGCGTTGACAAAGACGAGAATTAACCGGAAGACAAAGACGACTTCTTCGAAATATGATTATTTATTTTATTTAGAGGGATTTTCACTTGTTTATGGAGGTAAAGTATCGGTGGCAAGGATAGAGAGGTGGAACGGATAGAACCTACATAAAAAAAGTGGAGAAGGGAGGGGTTATCCCGCCCGTTGGATCACACAGGATCAACGGTTGGTGGAGACGATCCGCGTGACATATGTGTCAGCCAACCAGTGCATAGCACCCAGAGTGAGAACACATTTGGGATTTCGTGAGATTTGTGATCGAGAGAGAGGGAAAATCGAAATAGTATCAAAAAACCAAGGGCAAGACAGAATAAGGGATTCAAATGGAAAATAGAAAGAGTAGGCATGTGTGTTCCTTTAAGAAATGGAAAACGCATGTTTCGTACTAAACCACATGGATCAACCAGAGTACATTGCATGTCTGTTCTTTTCACAAACCACATATGAATCCACCATTGTCATTGCATGTGTGTTCTTCTCACAAACCACATATGGATCCACCAGTGTCATTGCATGTGTGTTCTTTTCACTAACCACAACTAGAGTCATCGCATGTATGTTCTTTGCACAAACCACATATGGATCCACCAGTGTCATTGCATGTGTGTTCTTCTCAGAAACCACCTATGGATCCACCAGAGTTCATTGCATGTATGTTCTTTTCATAGACCACATATGGATCCACCAGAGTTCATTGCATGTGTGTTCTTTTCACAAACCACCTATGGATCCCCTAGTGTCATTGCATGTCTGTTCTTTTCACAAACCACAACTAGAGTCATTGCATGTGTGTTCTTTTCACAAACCACATATGGATCCAACAGAGTTCATTGCATGTCTGTTCTTTTCATAGACCACATATGGATCCACCAGAGTTCATTGCATGTCTGTTATTTTCATAGACCACATCTGGATCCACCAGAGTTCATTGCATGTCTGTTCTTTTAACAGATCACATATGGATCCACCAGAGTTCATTGTATGTGTGTTCTTTTCATTAACCACATATTGGTCCACCAATGTTATTCCATGTGTGTTCTTCTCACAAACCACATATGGATCCACCAGTGTCATTGCATGTGTGTTCTTTTCATTAACCACAGCTAGAGTCATTGCATGTATGTTGTTTTCACAAACCACATATGAATCCACCAGTGTCATTGCACGTATGTTCTTTTCACAAACCATATATGGACCCACTAGAGTTCATTGCATGTATGTTCTTTTCATATACCGCATATGGATCCACCAGAGTTCATTGCATTTGTGTTCTTTTCACAAACCACCTTGGATCCCCTAGTGTCATTGCATGTGTGTTATTTTCACAAACCATAACAAGAGTCATTGCATGTGTGTTCTTTTCACAAACCACGTATGGATCCAAAAGAGTTCACTGCATGTGTGTTCTTTAGCCAGACTAAATATGGATCCACTAGAGTTCATTGCATGTGTGTTCTTTTCACGAACCACATATGGATCCACCAGAGTTCATTGCATGTGTGTTCTTTTCATACACCACATATGGATCCACCAGAGTTCATTGCATGTGTGTTCTTTTCACAGACCACCTATGGATCCACCAGAGTGATGGGTTCGTAGCATGGAAAACAAAAAATTTCTACCACAAGAACGAACAAAACCTAGATCTAATCTAGATAAAAGCCAAGATCTAATCTATTAGACATGAGCAACGAGATAGATGGGAACTAACCCTCGTAGATCCTAAAGCGTTAACGAGATTAGATCTCGTGGTTGATGTAGTCGATCACTTGCCGATCTCAAGATCGTGTGGACGATCCTTCCGGCGTCGCGTTCCAGCAGCGCTTCCGCCCGCGGTCAAGTAGACGATCCTTCCGGCGTTGCGTTCCAGCAGCGCTTCCGCCCTTGGTCAAGTTGACGATCCTTCCGGCGCCACAATTCGGCAGCGCTTCCGCAGTCGGTCACACGTGTGGAGTCGAAGCAGACCTTCCTCTCCCCGTTCCAGCGAGCAGCGGAGGTAGTAGATCTTCTCCACGGAATCCCAGCAGCACGACGGCGTGGTGGTGGTGGTGGAGTAGAGAATTCTGCAGGGCTTCGCCTATGCCTGTGCAGAAGATGGTGGAGGAGAGAGGCGGCAGAGATTGGGGATTATAAGAGCCAGGGAGGAGGGGGCGCCCCCTGCCCCTCTATTTAAAGAGGGGATGGCGCCATGGGGAGGGCAGTCCTTGTAGGACTCCTCTCCTCCCTAGGCCGGCGGATTGGAGGTGGGGGGGAGGAGTCCTCCTCCCCCACGAATCCGTATCTTGACCCACCAGGACTCCTTGATCCCTATCTTGATTTTCAAGCAAACTCCAAGATATCTTCCAGAACCTTCCGGAACATTCCGAAACCTTCTAGAATCCTCATACAAACACTCCGGAACATTTCCTATCTCATAAAATGATCTCCTATATATGAATCTTATTCTCCGGATCGGTGTTCCAACTAGCATCGGTGTAACCATTTACAACAAGCTGTTCATCACCTCCATAAGAAAGAACCATATCCTTAGTCCTATTTAGGTACTTTAGGATATTCTTGACCGCTGTCCAGTGTTCCTCTTCAGGATCACTTTGATATCTGCTAGTCAAACTAACAGCATGTGCTATATCCAGTCTTGTACATAGCATGGCATACATGATAGAACCTATGGCCGAGGCATAGGGAATTTTATTCATTTTCTCTCTATCTTCTGCCATAGCTGGACTTTGAGTTTTACTCAAGGTCTTACCTGACAACATGGGCACGAACCCTTTCTTGCTATCTTCCATTCTAAACTTCTTTAGAACTTTGTCCAAGTATGTACTTTGTGAAAGCCCTATTAGGCGTCTTGATCTATCTCTATAAATCTTGATGCCTAGAATATATGCCGCTTCGCCAAGATCCTTCATTGAAAAACTATTATTCAAATAGGTTTTGACGCTATTAAGAAGTTCTATATCATTCCCAATCAACAATATGTCATCTACATACAGTACTAGGAATGCTACAGAGCTCCCACTCACTTTCTTGTAAATACAAGCTTCTCCATAAGTTTGTATAAATCCAAAGTTTTTGATTACTTTATCAAAACGTTGATTCCAACTACGGGATGCTTGCTTCAGTCCATAAATGGAGCGCTGAAGTTTGCATACCTTGTCAGCATCTTTAGGATCGACAAAACCTTTGGGTTGTACCAGATACAACTCTTCCTCAATGTCACCATTCAGGAACGCCGTTTTGACATCCATCTGCCAAATCTCATAATCGAAATGTGCAGCAATTGCTAACAAAATCCTCACAGATTTCAGCTTCGCTACTGGTGAGAATGTCTCATCATAGTCAACTCCTTGAATTTGTCGGAACCCTTTCGCGACAAGTCGAGCTTTATAGACGGTAACATTACCATCAGCATCTGTTTTTCTCTTGAAAATCCATTTGTTCTCGACAGCCTTACGGCCATCCGGTAAGTCCACCAAAGTCCACACTTGGTTTTCGTACATGGATCCCATTTCGGATTTCATGGCTTCTAGCCATTTGTCGGAATCTGGGCTCACCATAGCTTCTTCATACGTCGCAGGGTCATCATCGTTGTCCACCAACATGACGTTCAAGGCAGAGTCATACCAATCAGGAGTGGTACGAACCCTCGTTGACCTGCGAGGTTCAGTAGTAACTTCGTTCGAAGTTTCATGATCATTATCATTAGCTTCCTCTTCAATTGGTGCAGGCGGCAGCAAAACATCTTCCGGTGCTGCGCTACTCTCAAATCCGAGAGAAGGTTCAATAACCTCATCGAGTTCTACTTTCCTTCCAGTCACTTCTTTCGAGAGAAACTCCTTCTCAAGAAAGGATCCATTCTTTGCAACAAAAACTTTGCCTTTGGATCTATGATAGAAGGTATACCCAATTGTTTCTTTAGGGTATCCTATGAAGACGCATTTCTCCACTTTGGGTTCTAGCTTATCAGGTTGTAACTTCTTTACGTATGCTTCGCAACCCCAAACTTTAAGGAACGACAACTTAGGTTTCTTACCAAACCACAATTCGTATGGTGTCGTTTCAATGGATTTAGATGGTGCCCTATTTAAAGTGAATGCGGCTGTCTCTAATGCATAGCCCCAAAATGATAACGGTAAATCTATAAGAGACATCATAGACCGAACCCTATCTAAGAGAGTTCGATTACGACGTTCGGACACACCATTACGCTGTGGTGTTCCCGGCGGTGTCAACTGTGAAAGTATTCCACATTTCTTTAAATGCATGCCAAACTCGTAACTTAGATATTCACCCCCGCGATCAGAACGCAGAAATTTAATCTTCTTGTTACGATGATTCTCCACTTCACTTTGAAATTCCTTAAACTTCTCGAAAGTTTCGGACTTATGTTTCATGAAATAGACATACCCATATCTACTCAAGTCATCCGTGAAAGTGAGAACATAACGATATCCACGACGCGATGCTACACTCATTGGACCGCACACATCGGTATGTATTATTTCCAATAAGTCTGTAGCTCGCTCCATTGTACCAAAGAATGGAGTCTTAGTCATTTTTCCCATTAGACATGCTTCGCATCTTTCAAGTGATTCAAAATCAAGTGATTCAAGAAGTCCATCTGAATGGAGTTTCTTCATACGCTTCACTCCAATGTGACCAAGACGACAGTGCCACATGTATGTAGAATTATCATTCAATTTAATTCGTTTAGCATCTATGTTGTGAACATGTGTATCACTACTATCGAGATTCAGTAAGAATAAACCATTCATCTCAGGTGCATTACCATAAAAGATATTACTCATATAAATCGAACAACCTTTATTCTCAGACTTAAAAGAGTAACCGTCTCGCAATAAACAGGATCCAGATATAATGTTCATGCTTAACGCATGCACCAAATAACAATTATTTAAATTTAAAACTAATCCCGAAGGTAGATGTAGAGGGAGCGTGCCGACGGCGATCACATCAACCTTGGAGCCATTTCCAACGCGCATCGTCACCTCATCTCTTGCCAGTCTTCGTTTATTCCGCAGCTCCTGTTTCGAGTTACATATATGAGCAACCGAACCAGTATCAAATACCCAGGCACTACTACGATTACTAGTAAGATACACATCTATAACACATATATCAAATATACCATTCTTGTTGATGTTACCATTCTTCAGATCCGCCAGGTACTTGGGGCAGTTACGCTTCCAGTGACCAGCTCCCTTGCAGTAGAAGCACTCAGTTTCAGGTTTAGGACCAGCCTTAGGCTTCTTAGCAGGTGCGGCAGCTTTCTTGCCGTCCTTCTTGAAGTTGCCCTTGTTCTTAGGCTTACCCTGTTTCTTGAAATTGGTGGTCTTATTGACCATCAACACTTGTTGCTCCTTCTTGATCTCCACTTCAGCAGTTTTCAGCATGGACGACAGTTCAGGCAACGTCTTGTTCATGCAGTGCATGTTGTAGTTCATCACAAAGTTCTTATAACTTGGTGGCAGTGATTGAAGGAGACGGTGAATCCCCAATTCATTAGGAATCGATATTCCCAACTCTTGGAGCTTCTTAGCGTACCCAGACATGGTGAGCACGTGCTCGCTAACGGAGCTTCCTTCTTCCATCTTATAGTTAAAGAATTTCTCGGAGGCCTCATAGCTCTCCATGGCCGCGCGAGTCTCAAAAATTAGCCTGAGCTCCTTAATGATCTCGAACGGGTCGTGGTGCTCAAAACGCTGTTGGAGCTCGGCTTCTAAACCGTACAGGATGGCACACTGAACTGTGGAGTAATGATTCTTCCGAGTGGCGAAAACATTCTTTTCGACATCGGTGGCATTATCTGCAGGTGGGTCACCTAGCGGTGCATCGAGCACATAGGTCAACTGACCAGCCCTGAGGACGATCTTCAGTCCACGGAACCAGTCCGTGAAATTGCTTCCATTATTTTTAAGCTTTTCTTTCTCTAGGAACGCATTGAAATTGATGGAGGGGGTCGCCATAATCTACAACAATTTGCAAGTAGTTTAGACTAAGTTTATGACAAATTGAGTTCAAATTTAATTATTAAACTAACTAGGTGAACTCCCACTCAAAACAACATCCCTCACATTGTCTTAGTGATTACACGAACCAAGTCCACTACACCAAGTCCGATCTTCACGAGAGAAGATGTAGTTTCATTGGCGAACAATCTTCATGTTCATCATATCAATTATATGACTCATGCTCTACCTTTCGGTATTCCGTGTTCCGAGACCATGTCTGTACATGCTAGGCTCGTCAAGACAACCTTAGTTTCCGCATGTGCAAATCTGGCTTGCACCCGTTGTATGCACACGTAGAATCTATCACATCCGATCATCACGAGATGCTTCGAAACGACGAGTCTTAGCAACGGTGCCAACTAAGGGTGAACACTTTATTACTTGATATTCAGTGAGAGGGATCATATTATAGTGCTACCGTCGCGATCTAAGCAATACAAGATGCATAAAGGATTAACATCACAGGCAATTCATAATTAGTGTGATATGATATGGCCTTTTCTTCTTGCGCCTTTGATCTCCATCTCCAAAGCACGAACATGATCTCCATCATCACCAGCATTGCTTCAAGGTCAGTGGCGCCGCTTCATGGTTGTCCATCATCACCAGCAACTATTACAACTACTTGGAATAAAGCTATTACAAGATGAATAGACACGCAGGTCTTAACAGAATTAAAGACAACCATTAGGCTCCTGCCGGTTGCCATATTACAACAAGGATCATTGCATACATCAAATACAATCACAATCACATGTTGGCCATATCACATCACAAAACCCCTGAAAAAACAAGTTAGACGCCTCTAATTTTCTTTGCAAGTTTTACGTGGTTTGGGGCTTTCGCATAAGACCGATCTTACCTACGAACAAGGACCACAACGTTGATACAAGTGTTGTCAAGATGCTCATTGTAAATTGAATCTTAACTATGGTGGGAGAGACAGACACCCGCAAAGCCACTTGTGCAAAGCAAGTTGCACGTCAAGCGTGGAGCAAGTCTCATGTGCGATGACATGTAATGTTAGCCCGAGCCGCTTCATCCCACCATGCCGCAAGATGCAAAGTACACGCTAAGACACCGACAACAAAAGCATCAACGCCCACAAAACATTGTGTTCTACTCGTGCAACAGATCTACGCATAGATACGGCTCTGATACCACTGATGGGTTCGTAGCATGGAAAACAAAAAATTTCTACCGCAAGAACGAACAAAACCTAGATCTAATCTAGATAAAAGCCAAGATCTAATCTATTAGACATGAGCAACGAGATAGATGGGAACTAACCCTCGTAGATCCGAAAGCGTTAACGAGATTAGATCTCGTGGTTGATGTAGTCGATCACTTGCCGATCTCAAGATCGTGTGGACGATCCTTCCGGCGTCGCGTTCCAGCAGCGCTTCCGCCCGCGGTCAAGTAGACGATCCTTCCGGCGTTGCGTTCCAGCAGCGCTTCTGCCCTTGGTCAAGTTGACGATCCTTCCGGCGCCACAATTCGGCAGCGCTTCCGCAGTCGGTCACACGTGCGGAGTCAAAGCAGACCTTCCTCTCCCCGTTCTAGCGAGCAGCGGAGGTAGTAGATCTTCTCCACGGAATCCCAGCAGCACGACAGCGTGGTGGTGGTGGTGGAGTAGAGAATTCTGCAGGGCTTCGCCTATGCCTGTGCAGAAGATGGTGGAGGAGAGAGGCGGCAGAGATTGGGGATTATAAGAGCCAGGGAGGAGGGGGCGCCCCCTGCCCCTCTATTTAAAGAGGGGATGGCGCCATGGGGAGGGGAGTCCTTGTAGGACTCCTCTCCTCCCTAGGCCGGCGGATTGGAGGTGGGGGGGAGGAGTCCTCCTCCCCCACGAATCCGTATCTTGACCCACTAGGACTCCTTGATCCCTATCTTGATTTTCAAGCAAACTCCAAGATATCTTCCAGAACCTTCCGGAACATTCCGAAACCTTCTAGAATCCTCATACAAACACTCCGGAACATTTACTATCTCATAAAATGATCTCCTATATATGAATCTTATTCTCCGGACCATTCCGGATCTCCTCGTGATGTCCCGAATCCAATCCGAGACTCCGAACAACATTCGGTCTCCAACGCACATTCCATATCTACTTAAAACAACTTCGAACCTTAAGTGTGTCACCCTACGGTTCGCGAATATGTAGACATGATAGAGACATATCTCATATCAATAACCATCAGCGGGACCTGGAGATCCATAATGGCTCCCACATACTCAACGATGACTTCGCGATCGATTGAACCATTTACATACGAAACTAATTCCCTTTGTCTCACGATACTATACTTATCCGAGGTTTGATCGTCGGTATCTCCATACCTAGTTCTACCTCGTTACTGATAAGTACTCTTTACTCGTTCTGTGATATGTCATCCCTTGTGACCTAGTCACATGCTTGCAAGCTAACTAGATGACATTCCACCAAGAGGGCCCAGAGCATATCTATCCGTCATATGGATGGACAAGTCCCAATCTTGGTTCGCGCTTCAACACATACTTTCAGAATACCCAATGACACTTTTATAACCACCCAGTTACGAAGCGGCGTTTGATGTCATCAAAGTATTCATCCGGTGATGGTGATTAATATAACCTCATGGTCGAAGGAATAGGTTACTATGTGATTGAAAGCTTACAGCAATACGAACTTAATGACTTGATCTTATGCTACGCTTACTATGGGTGTGTGTCCATCACATCATTCTCCTAATGATATGACCCTGTTATTAATCACATCCTAATGTCCATGATCAGCAAACCATGATCATCAATTAATCAACAAGCTAGTTCAACAAGAGGCTTAATAGGGACTCTTATATGTTTACAAAACACACATGTATCAGTGTTTCCTAATGATACAATTATAGCATGGGATGTAAACATTCATCATAAACACAAAGATATAATAATAACCACTTTTATTATTGCCTCTTGGGCATATCTCCAACACAGAGTTCATTGCATGTGTGTTCTTTTCATTCACCACATATGGATCCACCAGTGTCATTGCATGTGTGTTGTTTTCACAGACCACATATGGATCCACCAGTGCCATTGCATGTGTGTTCTTTTCATTAACCACAGCTAGAATCATTGCATGTATGTTCTTTTCACGAACCACATATGGATCCACCAGTTTCATTGCATGTGTGTTCATCTCACAAACCACCTATGGATCCACCAGAGTTCATTACATTTATTTTCTTTTCATAGACCACATATGGATCCACCAGAGTTCATTGCATGTGTGTTCTTTTCACAAACCACCTATGGATCCCCTAGTGTCATTGCATGTGTGTTCTTTTCACAAACCACAACTAGAGTTCATTGCATGTCTATTCTTTTCACAAACCACATATGGATCCACCGGTGTGATTGCGTGTGTGTTCTTTTCATAGACCACACATGGATCCACCAGAGTTCATTGCATGTCTGTTCTTTTCATGGACCACATATGGATTCATGAGAGTTCTTGCATGTGTTTTCTTTTCATAAACCACCTATGGATCCACTAGTGTCATTGCATGTGTGTTCTTTTCACAAACCACAACTAGAGTCATTGCATGTCTGTTCTTTTAACAGACCACATATGGATCCACCAGAATTCATTGCATGTGTGTTCTTTTCACAAACCACATATGGATCCACCAGAGTACATTGCATGTCTGTTCTTTTCATAGACCACATATGGATCCACTACAGTTCATTGCATGTGTGTTCTTCTCACAAACCACCTATGGATCCACTAGTGTCATTGCATGTGTGTTCTTTTCATTAACCACAGCTAAGTCATTGCACGTATGTTTTTTTCAGAAACCACATATGGATCCACCAGTGTCATGCATGTGTGTTCTTCTCACAAACCACATATGGATCCAGCAAAGTTCATTGCATGTATGTTCTTTTCATAGACCACATATGGATCCACCAGATTTCATTGCATGTGTGTTCTTTTCACAAACCACCTATGGATCCCCTAGTGTCATTGCATGTGTGTTATTTTCATAAACCATAACTAGAGTGATTGCATGTGTGTTCTTTTCACAAACCACGTATGGATCCAACAAAGTTCACTGCATGTGTGTTCTTTTCACAAACCACCTATGGATCCCCTAGTGTCATTGCATGTGTGTTATTTTCACAAACCACAACTAGAGTCATTGCATGTGTGTTCTTTTCATAAACCACGTATGGATCCAACAGAGTTCATTGCATGTCTGTTCTTTTCATAGACCACAGATGGATGCACCCGAGTTCATTGCATGTGTGTTCTTTTCACAAACCAACTATGGATCCCCTAGTGTCATTGCACGTGTGTTCTTTTTACAAACCACAACTAGATTTCATTGCATGTCTGTTATTTTCACAAACCACATATGGATCCACCGGTGACATTGTGTGTGTGTTGTTTTCATAGACCACACATGGATCCACTAGAGTTCATTGCATGTTTGTTCTTTTCATAGACCACATATGGATTCACAAGAGTTCTTGCATGTGTGTTCTTTTCACAAACCACCTATGGATCCACTAGTGTCATTGCAAGTGTGTTCTTTTCACAAACCACAACTAGAGTCATTGCATGTGTGTTCTTTTCACAAACCACGTATGGATCCAACAGAGTTCGTTGCATGTGTGTTCTTTTCACAAACCATATATGGATCCACCAGAGTTCATTGCATGTTTGTTCTTTTAATAGACCGCATAAGGATCCACCAGAGTTCATTGCATGTGTGTTCTTTTCACAAACCACATATGGATCCACCAGAGTACATTGCATGTCTGTTCTTTTCATAGACCACGTATGGATCCACAAGAGTTTATTGCATGTGTGTTCTGCTCACAAACCACCTATGGATCCCCTACTGTCATTGCATGTGTGTTATTTTCACAAACCACAACTAGAGTCATTGCATGTGTGTTCTTTTCACAAACCAAATATGGATCCACTAGTGTTCATTGCATGTGTGTTCTTTTCACAAACCACATATGGATCCACCAGTGTTCATTGTATGTGTGTTCTTTTCATAGACCACATATGGATCCACGAGAGTTCATTGCATGTGTGTTCTTTTCACAGACCACAACTAGAGTCATTGCATGTGTGTTCTTTTAACAAACCAAATATGGATCCACTAGAGTCATTGCATGTGTGTTCTTTTCACAAACCACATATGGATCCACCAGTGTTCATTGTATGTGTGTTCTTTTCATAAACCACATATGGATCCACCAGAGTTCATTGCATGTATGTTCTTTTCACAGACCACCTATGGATCTAGCAAAGTTCATTGCATGTGTGTTCTTTTCATTAACCACATATGGGTCCACTAGTGTCATTGCATGTGTGTTGTTTTCACAAACCACATATGGATCCACCAGTGCCATTGCATGTGTGTTCTTTTCATTAACCACAGCTAGAGTCATTGCATGTATGTTCTTTTCACGAACCACATATGGAGCCACCAGTGTCATTGCATGTGTGTTCTTTTCACAAACCACAATTAGAGTTATTGCATGTCTGTTCTTTTAACAGACCACATAGGGATCCACCAGAGTTCATTGCATGTGTGTTCTTTTCACAAACCACATATGGATCTACCAGGGTACATTGCATGTTTGTTCTTTTCATAGACCACATATGGATCCACCAGAGTTCATTGCATGTGTGTTCTTCTCACAAACCACCTATGGATCCACCATTGTCATTCCATGTGTGTTCTTTTCATTAACCACAGCTAGAGTCATTGCACGTATGTTGTTTTCACAAACCACATATGGATCCACCAATGTCATGCATGTGTGTTCTTCTCACAAACCATAAATGGATCCACCAGAGTTCATTGCATGCATGTTCTTTTCATAGACCACATATGGATCCACCAGAGTTCATTGCATGTGTGTTCTTTTCACAAACCACCTATGGATCCAGTAGTGTCATTGCATGTGTGTTATTTTCACAAACCACAACTAGAGTCATTGCTTGTGTGTTCTTTTCCGAAACCTCGTATGGATCCAAAGAGTTCCCTGCATGTGTGTTCTTTTCACAAACCACCTATGGATCCCTAGTGTCATTGCATGTCGGTTCTTTTCATAGACCACATATGGATCCACCAGAGTTCATTGCATGTGTGTTCTTTTCACAAACCACCTATGGATCCCATAGTCTCAATTCATGTGTGTTCTTTTCACAAACCACAACTAGAGTCATTGCATATGTGATCTTTAACAGACCAACATATGGATCCACTAGAGTTCATTGCATGTGTTTCTTTTCACAAACCACATATGTATCCACCAAAGTTCATTGCATGTGTTTTCTTTCCATAGACCACATATGGATCCACTAGAGTTCATTCCATGTGTGTTCTTTTCACAGAACACCTATGGATCCACCTGAGTTAATTGCAAGTGTGTTCTTTTCATTAACCACATATGGATCCACCAGTGTCATTGCATGTGTGTTGTTTTCACAAACCACATATGTATCCACCAGTGCCATTGCATGTGTGTTCTTTTCATTAACCACAGCTAGAGTCATTGCATGTATGTTCTTTTCACAAACCACATATGGATCCACCGGTGTCATTGTGTGTGTGTTCTTTTCATAGACCACACACGGATCCACCAGAGTTCATTGCATGTTTGTTCTTTTCATAGACCACATATGGATCCACCCGAGTTCATTGCATGTGTGTTCTTTTCACAAACCACCTATGGATCCCCTAGTGTCATTGCACGTGTGTTCTTTTTACAAACCACAACTAGATTTCATTGCATGTCTGTTATTTTCACAACCACATATGGATCCACCGGTGACATTGTGTGTGTGTTCTTTTCATGGACCACACATGGATCCACCAGAGTTCATTGCATGTTTGTTCTTTTCATAGACCACATATGGATTCACAAGAGTTCTTGCATGTGTGTTCTTTTCACAAACCACCTATGGATCCACTAGTGTCATTGCAAGTGTGTTCTTTTCACAAACCACAACTAGAAGTCATTGCAGTCTGTTCTTTTAACAGACCACATATGGATCCACCAGAGTTCATTGCATGTGTGTTCTTTTCACAAACCACAACTAGAGTTCATTGCATGTCTGTTCTTACCACACAAACCACATATCGATCTAGCAGTGTCATTGCGTGTGTGTTATTTTCGTAGACCACACATGGATCCACCAGAGTTCATTGCAGTATGTTATTTTCATAGACCACATATGGATCCACCAGAGTTC